>SCDZ01000063.1:0-169795 GCA_004143845.1 Drosophila lacertosa
GCAGGCCGTCGGACAGATCCGTTTCCAGGTTGTCAATGGAACTGCCGACGGTCTTCAGATGTTCGTTGGCCCATCGGGTGAAGGTGTTCTGTTGGATTTGCTTCCATTGAGCGTCTTTGCCAAGATTATGTTCAGCCTTCATGTCTGTTGGTCCTTGAAGGGGATATTAAGTTGTTCGCGACGTTGCAAATTTATTGTTTTCGCTGTGGGAACTTTTCTTTGACTGAATTGCGTAAAAACCCGAAGCCTTAGCGCATGCTGATAGTAGCCGTTTTTTTTTTGTATACCCAGTATAAAAAGAATTTATTCAAAGTGCATATTAAATTAGTAGAAGCTTAGATAAGAGTTTAAACTCTTTATATCAGTATACAAGGGCCTTGATAATCTATTTTTAGTTCAAAGTTATACAGAACCAAAAGAACATTAACTATCCGGTGGCTTATAGATTTACGTTCCATATAAACAAATCAAATTTATGGTATACTTCGTAACAGGGTACTTTCTAGTCAGTCACTGATACCTTAAGTATTCTTTTTATCAGTTATATGTTATTCTACAACTTATAACGCCTCGCATAAAGATACGAGAAGTGACTAAAACTCAAAAGTTGAAACAAACAAAACTTTGCAAACCCAATTTGTCATATTTTTATGCCGACTTTATCAGCATTGGAATATTTCTTCCATACTTTACGGGAATTGCAAAGTGGTATTCGATAAGCAAGGAAAATGTAACTGAATCATTAACTGACGCCACAATTTTAAATAAAATGGCAAAAAATCACATATTAACTATATCTTCAATATTCTTTGAAAACAAAAATGTGTTAAAAAAAACTAATCAATGTCTGCAGAGTGAGTGATTGAGTGATATACATAAAATTAAATAAATATCATACATATATTGAAAAGAGTGTTTGTCGTTAATGATTTGATATACAAACTTATTTATTTAGATATATACATATATATATATATAAGTATATAAAGTAAAATTTAAAATTTAATTTATTAACACTTACAGTTAAAAAAAATATATAATAGATAAAGGCTGTCCAAGTAAATAAAAGGTGAATTTAATTTAAAACCCAGCAGTTGTTAAAAAGATCTTGCTGTTTAACCTTAGCATATAGTACAAACAAATATATATACCCATAAGAAATTTATTGACAGGGTATGCAAAACTATTAGACAAAATAATGCAAACACAAGATAAAAGTTATTATAATAATATTAAGTATATATGTAAATACATACATACGTTTTTAATGGCAGTAACTTAAATTAAATTATTTATTATTTTTTTTACTCTTAATTAATAATCTGCTGTTGGACGCCCGCGCACTTGTTGTTGCCGCCCATCACGCGCCGCAGCCACTCGCCGTAGTAGCGCACGTCCATGAAGACGTCCGGAACACCCTGTGCACAGGGCACCATGAAGTTGAGTATGCCGATCAGGTGGCTGTTGTAGACCAGCGGACCGCCCGTGTCGCCGTGGCAGGCGCCAATGTTCAGCTGCCGGAAGACGCACACATGACACGGGCCCAGCTGAACGTCCTCGTAGGCAGCGAGCCTTGCCGCGCATTCCTGGCGCCCAACGTGCTGCTGTTGGACGCGCTGCAGGAGCGTGGGCGTGACGCCGCCCGCCGACTGTGTGCCCCAGCCGGTGAAGAGCAGCTCGGCGCTGCCCACGGGCCACGACTCCGTCTCCAGCGGCACCAGCTGCGTCCGTGCATCGAACACAATGCTCTCGTTCAGCTTGATCAGGGCGATATCGTTGTGATACTTGGGCTGATCGTAGCTGCAGTGCACGTAGATGGAGGAGGGATAGTAAAGTGCGCCCGGTTGGGTGTAGCGTGTGGTGCCCACAGCCACGCGCAGGCGATCCGCTGGCCAGCCACTCACACAGTGGCCGGCGGTGAGTATCCAGTGGATGGCGATGATGGCTCCACCGCAAAGATGGCTGCCCGTTAGTGTCTGCAGCGAGATCTGATAAGGCGCATCGCTTTCGCCGGCATTCTGGCCGCCCACAATCAGCTCAACGGGGCGTGGCAGCAGCAGCAGCAGTCCGAGAAATATAAGTGGGAACAGCTGGCAACCTTTGAGTAGCTTCATAGTCGATATCCAAGTGCAGACTGAGCGAGCAATCTTTTGGTTTGGCCCCTTTCACGATAAGCCATATCGAATATCGACTTTGACGCCAATCTGATCATTAGCTTGGCCCATAAATCGATTACCTAATGGTCAAGCAATTGTCGATAGCGATATGAGAAAGCAGACAGGAATTATGATTATGATCAATCAATATTTAAAGATCGGAAACATATCAACAACATATCAAAACAGATTTGAATGACATTGATAGGAAATTGAATTTGTATCTATATTTTCGATATTGGAAAAAAGAGTGTGACGAACCAAGGTTCGAACTAAAAGCTGTGTTCATTAAATCAGGTTAAGAAAGGAAGCTTAAAGGCATAATATTTTTTTTAAGCTTAAGTTTGGTTTGACATAAACAAGATTTGATCCTGATTCTCGGAGTTTCATCAAGAATTTGTTTAAGCTGAGAGCCTAAATCTCTTCAGCTGTATTTATAATTATTTATACTATATTCATATATAAACATATAGTGAACTATTATCTCTTGACAGAAACGTTATAACTGGAAAGGAAATGGTTGCTTTTAACCAGATCTTGGCCAATTTACCTAATATTAATTATTAGGGTAATGCCAGCTTGGCTATCGCCAATTGCACTCATAAAGTGTCCGAGGCGTCTATAAAGTGGCACTGATAAAAGACAAGTCTGGTCCGATAAAACTCCTACGAAATTTGCGTTCAGTTTGTGTTGGCCAGTTGAACGTGCAAGATGAAGTTGCTCAGCCTTTGCCTGATCTTTCTGCTGCTGCAGCGCTTGTCGCTGGCCAAGCGTTTAATGGAGGCGGATGTCCAGCTGGGCATGGCTGGGCGCATTGTGGGCGGCCAGGTGGCTGAGATTGGCCTGGCCAAGTACCAGGTGTCGCTGCAGCCCGCCCTGGGCTATCACAACTGTGGCGGTGCCATCATCAACGAACAGTGGGTAATAACCGCCGGCCACTGTGTGGATCCCTTTCCGGCCGCCTTTATAACGGTCGTAACAGGCACGAATCGCTATGCGGAGCCCGGCGGCGTCTATGACACCGCCGAGGTGCATCTGCACTGCATGTACGATAAGCCCTACATGCACAACGACATTGCCCTGCTGAAGCTCGCCCAGAACATCACCTTCAATGAGCTGACCCAGCCAATTGCATTGCCCGTGGCGCCTTTGCGCGAGGGCGCCGAGATTCTGCTCACCGGCTGGGGCGCTGCGGTGGCCAATGGCGATGCCCACGAGGACTTGCAGAAGCTGAGCCTGGGCTTTGTCAGGCTGGAGGAGTGCTTGGATATATTCAATCAGACCAGCAGCATGGGCGTGGGTCACATTTGCACGTTCTCGCGGGAGGGCGAGGGCGCCTGTCACGGCGACTCTGGCGGCCCGCTGGTCAGCGCTGGGCACCTGGTCGGTCTGGTCAACTGGGGTCGACCCTGCGCCAAGGGCTTTCCGGACGTGCAGGCCAATGTCTACTACTACCTGGACTGGATCAGGAACGTGATGAGCGGCAATGCCAAGTGCAGCACTTGAGTGGGAAAAAAATAAAGATTGCGTTGTTTGTAAAAATTAAATTTTGGGTTTTTATTTCAATCACATGCCATAGTTGCTGGCATAGCAGTGGCAGGCCTTGCACGAGGACTCCGCCATGGTGCGTCTGATCCAGTCGCGGTAATAGTGCACCGAGGCATAGCTGTCCGGGTAGCCGATGGCGCAAGGGTGGCCCCAGTTGACCAGGCCGTAGACGACGCCATTGCTGGCGAGCGGACCGCCCGAGTCGCCGTGGCAGGCGCCCTGGCCCCGATCCGTCAGCGTGCAGACGTGTCCGGGTCCGTTGCCCGCATCGCCGCCCATTATCGCCTGGCAGCTGTCGTAGTCCACATAGGTCAGCGTCGCCTGCTGCAGCACATCGGGCGTGTCCGAGCCGAACTCCGTGGAGCCCCAGCCCGTCAGCAGCACCTGCGAGCCATTAACCAGCGGCACATCCGGCAGCAGCGCCGGCTTCGTATACTCGTTCCACACGATCGAGTCGTTGAGACGCATCAGCGCGATGTCGTTGTGATAGCTAGGAAAGTTGTAGTTGCAGTGCACCCAATACTCCTCCACGAAGTACCTGGCGTCCGGTTTCTGCCAGTGCACGGTGCCCGTGGCCACGCGGAGGTATGGCGGATTGTAGCCGTAGACGCAGTGGGCCGCGGTCAGCACGTGGCGCTCGTCGATGATCGCTCCGCCGCACATGTGATCTCCGTACATGCCCTGCAGCGAGATTTGGTAGGGCGCCAGGCCCAGCTCCGCATCGGTGCCGGCCACCACGCGGCTCTCGAAGTCCTGGCCGGAGCGGGACAGCAGCTGCTCCAGCTGAGCGGTACTCAGCTTGGGCATTCGCTTGCCGGCGGCCAGTTCGCACCCGCTGCAAAGGAGCAGGCACAAAATCGCCAAGGACTTTAACATTCTTAACGCTTCAATCTGTTAACGCGTATTAAACACGATCGCAGGTCGTGATTTTCCTTTTATACTCGGCCAAAATTATGGAGTTATCTATGTGCTTGACATATCGCCGCCTTTTATCGTAAATCGGATTGGATATTGTCGCACTCTTGGTATCGGGATCGTAAAATGATATAGACGCGTTCTGATTACGATTCAGTTGGAGGCCAATTAATATCGCAGTTGGACACTATGTTGATGATTCGGCAAATAAAAGCTGTAAAAATTTAAAAAGAAAATTTATAAATATACACAAATACCCTGTGAGGATTTAAATGGCAGTCTTAAATATTATTTTTGTTTAAATTATTTTAATTAAGATGAATGCAGAAATTTAACTTAGCAATTATGATATTTAAATTCTACAAATTTTTTCTAGCATACTTTTGGGCTGCGCGTTTTAGCTATGGATGCAAGAGAAATAAATCTGAAGCGGAAAGTTGACTTAGCAAATTATTAAAAGAGCATTGAAAGGCTTGTAATTAAGTAAAGTAAATTAAAAAAATTATTTTCCTTTTCTATAATGCCTGCAAGTTAGAGCCTAAGGTAATATCTAGATTTTCCCAATCTAAAAATCTAAAAATAATCTCTAAATAACTCACAGATTAAAATTATTAAAATTACTGATATAATAAAATTAGATTAAATAATTTTAAATTTATTGAATTGGCTTTAAACTTATAACATTAAAGTTAATATGCAAAATTAAAATTCTCCGCTTATAGCTAAATGTAGAAAAATTGACAAACAAATATTAAATAAATTATTAAATAAATATTAAATAATTAGTTTGTAAGTTGCCTTGGTGTATAAGTGTATAAGTAACTGAAGCAATGCTGATGTAGAGGTAAATCAAGCATATAATATATATATCCCAATAGCAACTCAAAGTACCCAATTTAATTTGTGAAGCCGGATAAAAATAAATGCTCTTAACAAACACATTCTTCAAAATATACAACCCAATAGAGCAATACCCTGTAACTTTCAAGCATATATCGCAATTTATATGTTCAATTTGGTAATTGTTTATTAACCCATGAATAATACTTAATTACAGCGCCAAAAAGTTGCCAACAATAAATAACAAAGCCATAAAAGCATTAATTAGGACTTTGACTTGACCAAGACAATGATTTATTGTTCAGATACATCCATATAAGGGCAATCAATTGACGCGGTGAGTGCAGCCGGACATTGTGCGGCGTATCCAGTCCATGTAGTAAATGGTGTTCGCATGCATATCCGGCTTGCCCAGAGCGCAGGGCGAGCCCCAGTTGACCACGCCCACCAGCTGACCCTGCCACATGACGGGTCCGCCCGAGTCGCCGTTGCAGGCGCCCTCGCCCTCGCGGGTCAGCGTGCACAGGTGCCCAATATCGACGGTGTCCTCGGTATCGCTGAAGTGCTCCTTGCACACGTCGTGATCGATGACCGTCAGATTGAGCGTCTGCAGGCGCTCCACAGCGGGCTGATTCAGGCCGGGCGCACCCCAGCCGGTCAGCGTGACCGTGGCGCCAGTTGGCGGATACTTTGTGCCCAGCTCTGCGATTTGCGTGCGTGCGTCGAACACAATTGACGCGTTCAGATGAAGCAGGCCAATATCGTTGGCATAGACAGCGGGTATGTCGTACATGCAGTGGACCAGCACCTGGTCCACGTAGAGCAGCTGGGCGGACTTGTCCGTTCGGTCGTTGGTGCCCACCACAATGCGCAGCTCCTCCATGGCGAAGTCCTGGGCACAGTGGCCCGCGGTGAGGATCCAGCGTTCGCCGACGATGACCCCGCCGCAGAAGCTGGTGCCCCAGCTCGTCTGTATCGATACCTGATAAGGCGCTGCGCCCTCCGCCGCCTCCTGGCCACCAACAATCCGATTGCCGTATGGCTGAAATTTATGATGAACTCGCTTGGCCCGCGTGACGTCAATGGAACTGCCCAACAGCAGCAGCAGCAGCAGCAGGCTAAGGCACCGCCACCAGAGACACGTCCCGATCGGTGCTGACATTTCGTTGTGTGTGTCCAATATGCAATTAATGACCAGCAATGAAAATTTCCAATTGTACCCAGACAAAGCTTTTATATGGTGACCATACACTCGAAGAAAAGCGAAGGTTTTCTTTTGAAAAAAAATTAGATAAAAATTTTGTGGATCTAATTTAATGAAATTGGCTTAAAATACATTTCACAAGAATGGGTTTTGTTTTAAATTAAGCTACCTAGTCAAAGATTTTATATGGTGACCATACACTCCAAGAAAAGCGTAGGTTATTATTTTAATAATATTTAGATAGAAATATTGTGGATAAAAAAAGTTGGCTTTAAATATCTTTTATAGGGATGGGTTTAGTTTTAAATGAAGTATCCTAGTCAATGATTTTATATGGTGTCCATTATTTGAATAAGATTTTAGTTACAATTGCAAAAAGTTAAATACCTTTAACAAGAATGGATTTATTTTAAAATAAAGCCAAGCAATGGCTTTTCTCTCAGTGCACCTGACCGTTTATCGCGCCTGGAAAGCTTTGGACAGCGGCTATCGCGCTGGTTTCACCCAGCACACTGGTCAAATCTTTATGAACGTGCCTTAAATTGTGGGTCATATCTTTACGAGGCGCAGGATAAAACCCGCACGGTAAATGCGCTCAAATTGGAGGGTCCATAAACCCGCCAAAGATTGCATGGATTCGGCGCAGCCTATATAGACCAGGCGCTGGCCAACTATCAGACACACAATGTGCGCAATGAGTGACCAAAAACTTATCGACCCGCCGCGGCTCATAAAGTCATAACACCATAAGGGGCGATAAGCCACGCCCGATGTGTAATTCCGGTGAGGGCTGTGAATGAATTTTTAGTTTCAGTTCAAGACTAACAACAATGGCAGCAATTTCCACATCTGCGCAGCTGCTCAGCCTCTGCCTCCTAATCTGCCTCAGCGCTTGCATCCTCCC
Source organism: Drosophila lacertosa (assembly GCA_004143845.1). Lineage (NCBI taxonomy): Eukaryota > Metazoa > Arthropoda > Insecta > Diptera > Drosophilidae > Drosophila > Drosophila lacertosa. The sequence goes on from SCDZ01000063.1 coordinate 7,568, forward strand.
TGCCGCCGCTGGGCTGCGCCTGCGTGGACAGGAGGAGGTCTCCAGATTAGCTCAAGGTCGCATTGCGGGTGGCCAGCTGGCCGAGCTGGGCGATTGGCCGTGGATTGCTTCGGTGCAGAATCAGTTCGGCTTTCCCTTCTGCAGCGGCGTCATCATCGACGAGCTGTGGATACTCACGGCAGGCAGCTGCGTGTCCGGGCTGCGTGCCCGCAATCTGGTGATTGTGACCGGCACACTGTCCACCTCGAACTACAGCGCACCCGGCTACTATGTGGACCAGATACACGTGCACTGCAACTTCGATAAGCCGCTCTATCACAACGACATTGCCCTGTTGCATTTGTCTAGCGCAATTGAGTTCAACACGGAGACGGCCAAGATTGCGCTGGCCGAGATCGATGAACTGCAGCTGGACGAACCATTAAGCTTTGCGGGCTGGGGCACAGAGACGGCCGGCGGCAGCATCTCTCAGTACTTGCGGCAATCGGCGGGCAGCTATCTGCCCGTGGACGAGTGCCGCACGCTGCTGCAGAACAACGAGGACGTGGATCTGGGCCATGTCTGTGTGCGGATGGTCAGCGGCAAGGGCGCCTGTCACGGCGATGCCGGCGGACCGCTGATCAATGCCCAGCAACAGCTGGTGGGCATTGGCAATTGGGGCGTGCCCTGCGCCCGCGGCTATCCCGATGTCTATTGCCGTGTGGCCTTCTACAACGATTGGATACGCACCACCATGGCCGGCTGTGGTGCGGTCTAGGTCATATAATCACATATGTATATACACATATATCTTTATCGACTCTTGATTTCTTGTTGCTTGCAATAAAACCTATGCGATTTTTATGAACACGGCCATGTTTGCTTTTCTATTCTGATTGATATTGGCCCAATTTATATGGCTGGTCATTAATATCCAAAACTTTTGCTTAGCTGCTCGCCATTGGGCCAGCCGTCGAATCAGTCCACTTTTGACGGAGCTGCCAACATGTCTTACCAAATCGGAGCCTTTCTTCTCCTCCTGCTGTTGTCCTCCACGCTGGGCATTCAGCGTCGCGTCTTCCCCGAGGTGCCCGCGTCCAAGCTACAGTTCAACACTCGCATTGTCGGCGGCGGAGTCGCCGCCTTGGGAGCAGCTCCCTATCAGGTGTCCATACAGAATATGATAGGGTAATAAAAAGCAATCTTATAAAATTAAGAGTTAAATAATTCAAAAAGAGTCAACAGATTGTGCACTAGATAAACATATAGTGTGATAAATGTGTTGAATCAAGATCGATTACATAATCGATCATATTTAATCAGTATTCCCAATCGATTTATTAGTTATAATATCGTAAAACAAAGATTACGAATATTATGTTGTTAAATAAGAATCAAAAACAATCAATGGTAAAAAGCTGTGAAAATATCTTAAAGTAAAACAAGTAATTCCAGGAATTATAAATACGTATTTAATAATAAGTTTAATAATATATAGGACAACATAATCAAGAGGAAACAATTTAAAAATACAACTGGAAAACCACTGATAAAAATATAAATAAACTCGTTTGCTGTATAAAATTAAAAGAAATACTGGCAAAATACATAAATACAACAAGCAATAAAATATTAAAATTAATGGATATACATATTAATTATGATTGATAGCTTTAGCATTTTTCAAAGACCAGCATGTTTTAAACATACACATATTTACATACATATGTATATAAATACAATACAATATAATTCATTCTCACATAATAATTCAAGTGTCAAAAGATTAAGCTCAAAAAAATTATCAAAATAAAATAAATAATTAGGAGATAGTACAGTCTTTGAAAGATAAGTTATCTAGTTGATCACTAAACTTAGATAATTCAAGCTGAATTAAATTGTGGCTATTGTCACTTCAATAAGAGTTCAATTGATAGTTTTTTAATTTATTATATTACCATACGCTATATATTCAAATAGTTTTCTTGATAAGTTTTAAAAACATTTTTTTTGCTACAGTTTTCCTAAATTGAGCTTTTATCATTATTGCGTTTATAAGCTTAAATAAGATATAAATTAATTTTTAGAATTATTTATTACATTAAATGAATGCTAAGGTTTCTTACATAAATGCAATAATTCTTCGTTAAAACAAATTACTTTAATCTTAGTACATACAAAAATCTTAATCTAGTACATACAAAAAAAATGTATGCGTATTATAATGATAATCAAATATAAATAATATATAACTTGAAAACTTATATGAAATCTTTAGCATTTTTGTATTCATATAAATCAAAAAATAACAAAGCAGTTGCTAAGCTTATTTAATCTGCGCTAACCTAATCTAATTTAAACTAACCTTAACTAACCTAACTTAATCTAACATAGCCTTAACCTAAGCTAATCCAACTATATCTGATTCGCTGGCACTTTTTGCAGTAACCACATGTGCGGTGGAGTGATCATACATGATCAGTATATTCTGACGGCGGCCAGTTGCCTGGCGGGCATGAGAAAGAACAATGTGAAGGTGGTGATGAGCACCAACGACTGGGCGGGCCCGGCGTGGGAGTACTACGTGGAGGAGCTGATACTGCACTGCAAGTTCGACCAGCCGCTCTACCACAACGACATAGCGCTGATCAAGATGCAGACACTGGTGGCCTACGACGAGGTCACGCAGAACATCACAATTGCCGCGCTCGATGAACTGAAGGAGGGCGACAAGCTCACCATGACGGGCTGGGGCAGCACCGAGGAGAATGGCGATTTCGAGTTCGATCTGAGGCAGCTGGAGCTAACTTATGTGCCCTCGGCCAGCTGCAATTCGAGCCTGGGCAACACTGCTGATCTGGACATTGGCCATCTGTGCGCCGTAGGCAGGGTGGGCGCCGGTGCCTGTCACGGCGACCACGGCGGGCCGCTGGTCGATGGCCAGGGTCGCCTGGTGGGCATCGGCAACTGGGGCGTGCCCTGCGGTCGCGGCTTTCCCGATGTGTTTGCGCGTGTCAGCTTCTACCACGATTGGATTCAGTCCACAATCAATGGCTGTGGCATAAGCAAATAATTAGAGCTTGTCTCTAATCTGGGCCAGACGTCTGGACGATGGTATCGCTGTAATCAATAGACCCATGGACTCCATGTACACTTTGCACCCACGAAAATGTATGTTCTACTTCAATATAATATATTATATACACTCCCTTAAAAACAGATACGTTCAAAATTTGATTGTCAGCCTGTCGCATGCACAGCAAGAAATAGTTTGGTTACAACCAATTTTTGACTTATTCAAATTTTTATTTAAGCAATTTCAGTCTTCCATCATATCAGTTAATTGGGCAAAAAACTAAATTTATTGAATTAGTATTATGGTGTAAACATTTAATAATAAAAGGGTCTTATGTATAGTTGATTTAGCTAATCTACCAAAAACTTACCTTGATACAATCATTCGTTGATGATTATCAAAAAGAGTCACCTTTTATTACTTCCGGAAAATATTTGAGGTACGATATTACAAATCAAATACTTCTGATGACTAAATATATTCATTGTATGAAAGGTCAATATCGATATGACCCTTGCCTTGACTGAAACTGTAGTCAATTGATCAAAGTTTAAAACTTTCCTTTACATAAATATAATAAAATACAGAAGATTTAATCCTATAAAGGACTAGTTTAAAGATCCCATTGTAGGTAAAATTGCAATCACTTTTGTCTAGTTCAATTTCAAAGTAAAATATCTTGCATAGTGTATTATATTAACATTGTCAATACAAAAGACAATTTTTATTTAACTAAGCGAAAAGAGATTTATACATACTTACCAATAGATTTTTTCTTAAAAAGCAGAAAAAGACAAGATTTATTCTTTCACAATAATTTAATAGGTTCAAAATAAAATCTGGAATAAAAACAGAGTAGTATTTTGGTAAAAATAAAAAATAGTAGAAATTGTGAAAACAATATATTGAAATGTTGAACTAAATTGTGAAATTAAAACTTTAGCCAAAGTTTATTAACTGATTTAAAGCATGTGAATAACTTTGCAGACCATTGGTTGCCATTTTTAACACTTTTTAAATTTAACTATGCTCAACATTTTTTTCGCAGTGATCAATTCCCTTCTAATCCCTTATCTTTCTAGAACATTAAAGCACCAAAATACACGTATTATTATTTGTTGTCTAATGCTCATTGGGAAGTTCCGCTACCGTTTAAGCCATTATCGTCTGTCTGGCAGTTTTGTTGAATAGGCCGCGATCAAAGTGCGCACACAGGGCGTATGAGTAATATGTTTTTTTTATGGCTGGCACACGATGCTTGTCACTGAGTAGCTGCGAATTCTTCCTTATCAGCGTATTGGCTATGGTAATGTCACTATCAGAACTTCCCCAGAATTGCGTTGACAGCTTATCAAAGCCGATTCGCGTATTCAAAGAAAGCAGCGAACAGATAAGCATGACAGGTAACCGACTATAAAAGGAAAATGAGGCCGCAAAAGTCCACAATACGAAATCGAAAGTTGAAACGCGAACGCACAAGTTGAAAAAAGGAGAATTAGAAAAGATGAAGTATTTTATTTTATTGAACGCGCTTTTGATCGCCGCCCAATGTGGTGCACGCGAAGTGGGCTCCGCCCGACAGCTGAGCCGCCAGCTGGACCTTGATGTGGTGCGTCCCGAGACGCGCATCGTGGGCGGCACCGACGCGCCCGAAGCCTGGGCGCCCTACCAGGTCTCCATAATGAGCACCTTCGGCGAGCACGTCTGCGGCGGCAGCATCATTGACAAGCAATGGATACTCACAGCCGCCCACTGCCTGGAGTGGCCCATACAGTACCTGAAGATCATCACGGGCACCAACGACTACACCAAGCCCGGTGCGGAGTATCTCGTGGATGCGGCCAAGAAGCACTGCGAGCACGACAAGCCCACCTACCACAACGATATTGCGCTCATACACACGGCCACGCCCATTGTCTTTAATGAGCGCACGCAGCCCATCAAAATGGCCACCGAGGATAAGCTGCAGGCGGGCGACAAACTCATCCTGACCGGCTGGGGCAGCACCAAGGCCTGGGGTCGCTACGTCACCCAGCTGCAGAGGATCGAGCTGGCCTACGTGGCGCACTCCAACTGCGAGACGAAGGTGCGCAACGCCAGCTGGCTGGGCGAGGGACACCTTTGTAGCTACACCAAGGAGGGGGAGGGTTCGTGCCACGGCGACTCTGGCGGTCCGCTGGTGGATGCCAATCAGACGCTGGTGGGCGTGGTCAACTGGGGCGAGGCCTGTGCCTTGGGCTATCCGGATGTGTATGCCTCCGTGCAGTATTATCGCAATTGGATCAGCGAGATGATGACAGAGCAGGGCAAGGCCTGTTAAGAAAGCTGTTGAGCTATAAAAGAACAAAAGCAAAAAGAACAAATACCTGGCGAATAATGGCCAAAACCGATCAAAAAATCAATTAGCTTATATAAAGCTAGATAGCTTATAGACTGTAGACCCTAAGTCCAAGCATTGTAAATTTTATCACACGCATATCGCAAGACTACACAAAGCATTTATGAACCAACTAATTAAACTATAAACCTATCCTATATTCGTTTATCACTTTATTAACTTGTTTTGGACAGTTCGAATATCCTTTGAAGAAATTCCCCCAAACCGCAATTGACCAGAATTCTCTTACTCATAAAAATTAAAATAGGGAGCGTGGCTAATCGTCTAATGACTCAAACAGTTGTCTATTTTTGGCCAAGTCAGCGGCCATTGGGTAATTATCGGCTGATAAGCTTACCAAGTATTTAACACACCTATTATCTAACACACAAGCCTGGGCGCCAGTTTCGAGTAAACAATCAGAAACTATTATCTAATGTCAAAAAAAATGAAGTGCTAATCTATATTTAAAAATAAATTAGAATTAGCGGAATTAGTTAATAAGTTCTTAAGTTTGCTATCTCAGTGGAAAAGTACCAAAAAAATAATAAATAAAATGTGGAAAACTTTATAAAAAGCTTTACAAAGCTTGGTTGCCTATTTATTACTAAAAAATATATAAATATATAAGATAAAAGCTAAAAAGAAAAAATACTCAACATAAAAATAATCTTTTCATTAAAAACCAATTTTAATCTTAAGAGAAAACTTAAAGAACATTTTTGGTTTTTGCACAAATCAACTTTTTAGGTTTGAAACTTGGCTGCACGCAAGTAATGTTTACAATTAAATTTGTTGATCGAGACATTTCAAAGTGCAACCTGTTTTGTTGGGATTCGTAGCCGGAACTTTTTGTTCTCTATAACCTTAGTCACGCAGTTATCTTAAGGTTAGCTCTTTAAACTGCAATCAATGGTTTGCAGGTAAGCCCAGGTAAGCCCCGTCAAGAGTAAACAATCAGAGTCCAGCTATCTATTGCGGACTGTTTACGTATTCCGTTTGCCCTCGTGAGCACAGCGTGAACCAGCGGCCTTATCAAGACCTTCTCTCTATATATATACATATCTAGGTCTTACGTGACAGGCCTATTAAACACAGCCCACCCAGAAGCCATAAAAGCCACATTGGGTGGCATGCCACACACTCAATCCACACACAATGCTGCTACTGCTGCTGTCGTTTCCACTGCTCCAACTGGTTGCTGGCGAGGATGAGTTGCTCTACCCGCCGCAGTACACCAAGGAGCGTATTGTGGGCGGCGAAGAGGCGCCCGCGGGCATGGCCCCTTACCAGATCTCGCTGCAGAGCGCCGCCAGCGGGCAGCATTCGTGTGGCGGCGCCATCATCGAGGATCGCTGGATATTGACGGCCGCCCATTGCATACACGGCAAGTCAGCGAAGGCGCTGCGTGTACTCACCGGCACCCAGGATCTGCAGCAGAACGTGTCCCGTTACTACTATCCGGACCGGATTGTCGAGCACTGCAGTTACGAGCCGCGAAAGTATCGCAATGATATTGCCCTGCTCCATCTGAACGAATCGATTGCCTTCGACAATGCCACACAGCGCGTGGAGCTGCAACACGAGCCGCTGGCGCCGGGCGACTGGCTGCTGCTGACGGGCTGGGGCACGCTGTCGCTGGGCGGCGAGGTGCCCGCCAAGCTGCAGCGCCTCGAGGTGGAGTACGTGCCCCACGAACAGTGCCGCGAGGCGCACGGCAACAGCAGCCACGTGGACATCGGCCATGTCTGCACCTACAACGACAAGGGACGCGGCGCCTGCCACGGCGACTCCGGCGGTCCGCTGGTGCACAACGGCAAGCTGGTGGCCCTGGTCAACTGGGGCATGCCCTGTGCCAGGGGCAAGCCTGATGCAAGTGCCAGCATTGCCTACTATCACGACTTCATACGCACCCATCTCAGCATGCAAGAGACCGCCGAGGCTCAGGGCGAGGACGAGGACAAGGACCAGGACGAGGTCGGCCTAATGCGAAATAAATCTCATTGCAATTAATCGAATAACTGCTAAGCTTAGGCAACTGTAAACTATATAGAAAGCTAAAGAGATTGATCAGTTCTTCAGATTAGTCTCTTCAATTAAACTGACAAACTTTCAAAGCTTTCTTTGTCTATAATTCTATTTATACAAAAGTCGAAAAAATTACCGACTGCTTAATACTCTGTTCAGGGTTATCGTGAGCCAAAAGTAGCGATCTTTAAACTGTTACTCTAGCAAATCTTGAAATATAATGATCTTCAATTATGATCACCTGTCTTCTGTCAGTTTTGTTGATTAGTAAAAACAAAAGCATATGATTAAGTTTTAAACAATTGTAAACCTTTAATACAGACTGGTTTCAAATGGGCTTACACATCTAGAAATGCACTTATTAACTTAGACAACAAGAAATGCGAGTTCAACGGGAAAGTTGACGAACTAACTAAGATTCGCTAAAGGTGAGCAATGAAGATACTTTAGAACTGATTCGAGGGCAGATACTGGTTGTTAATGGGGCCATTGGCATTAAGGCTGCCACCCAAGCTGCCACCGAGGCTGCCACCGAGGTTGCCATTGCCCTCAATGCTTTGCTGCTGCTGCTGCTGCTGTTCCTCCTCATCCTCCTCGGGTGCGTCCAGGGAGCCAACGACGGAGGTGATGGGCGCCAGGCCCTCGTCGGTGATGGTGGAGCTGCCGCCGAGAGCATCGTATTGGGTCTGAATCTGGCGCTGGGCATTGAGCGCCTCCTCGGGCGTGCGGTACTTGATGAAGAACACCTCGGGCTTGTTGATGTGCTGCGGCGCCTCGGCGATCGCATCCTGCAGATCAGAGGCTGTCGTCTTCTTGGCCAGCACATAGACCACAGTCTTCTCCTGCTTGAGGGTCTTGGCCAGATTCAAAGCGGCCGCGCGGTTCGTCTGGGCGGGCGTCTTCACGAAGAGCACATTGTAATGGTTGCGTGGCTGCTGGTTCAGCTGCTGCAGCTCGTCCTGGATCTCATCGTCAGACTCCTCGGGCGCCGAGTGTATGAAGAAGTTCTTGGTCACGATCGGCTTCTTGGGAATACGGACGCGAGGACGCGAGCGACGCTGCTGCGTCAGCGGCGCTGTCTGGAAGTTAACCGGAAATCCGACGGGCATCGGGAACGGGGCAGAGATGCGCTGCTGCTGTTGCTGTTGCTGCTGCAATTGTGGCACCTGCAACTGTGGCTGGTACTGGCCAACGGGCGGCAGATAGGGCAGTGGCACGGACAGAGGTGGCAGCACGGGATGCGATGAATGCGACTGCTGCGATTGCTGCTGCTGCAACTGCTGGTTGAGCAAATGCGCAACAACAGTTGGTTGCTGCTGCTGCTGCTGCCTGTAGTTGTAGCCCTGCTGTGTCAGGCTAATGTCGGCACGGGCCAGGGCCAAAGCGCCCACGAGAATCGTCTAAAACGAGAAGAACAAGAAGAAGACACATAAGCACTGCTAATCCAATTGGTTAATCCACAAGATGAACGCACCACAAATAACTTCATGCTGTTGCTTAGGCTGGAAACTTAGGTTCGTTGAGTGGGAACTGACGCGACTCGCTCGCTGTGGGTCAAGTGGTTGTATGATGATGGGTCAAGCGGCCTCAGCGGCTTTTATACGAGCCGCGCTCCAATTCAAACAAGTTTATAATCGGAAACAAATAATGAAACAGCAGCAACGGCAGCAGCTGCCTAACAATAACATCCAAACTGATTGCAACAGGCAACATTTCAAATGCAGACTGCGAGTGAGTGAGAGAGAGAATAAGTCTGTGTTGTTGCGAAAGAGACGCAGCTAGTGGGGCGTTGAAACACTTTGTTGGGTGGCAAGTGGCAGTGGGCTTCCCTTTGTTACGCCTTCAAAACAGTCCATTGTTTGGGCCAACAAATCAACTTGGGCGAATGGAACGTTCGCCTTTGACAATGGCCAACATAAAGGTGTTTGTATTTTCTTCAACCTTTACCTTACCCCACTTTGATATTAGTTTATATCAATGGAAATGCTTAACATACGCATATTGAATAAAAATATTTATAAGTGGTAAAACGCCAAGATCTCAAGTTTAAACGCATTTAAGATAAACCTGAGAAAACTAAGTATTAGCAGGCTAATTTTAGAAATTATACTTAATTTATTAAGCATTAACTTTAATCTGCCTTTAAGTGAGGAACACCCACAATCAAAATGCCCAACAGAAAAATATTAGTTTTACCCTTATGTTCATCTTACATCTAGTATAAATATTTTTTAGCCTTCTTATCGTAATTGTTGTACAATTAAAAGTTTTGATTATAGAACAGATTTTCGTTCAATGTCAAAAAAAAAATTTAAAGATAATTTTAAAAAATAAATTAATACCATAACATAGGTAATAATGTTCAAGAATGTTAACAAATACCACTTCAATAAAAAAAAAATAATTTTTATCTAATTTTTGGCCAAATAAAAAATAAAATAAAATACTTTTAAACTTAGTTCAACAAAAAAACAAATTTTCACTCCCTTCACAACGCAACAAAAACTTTTGTTATGCATTCGGCACGACGATCTTCAACTAATTTAATAAAAATATGATTTTCCATTGTTTAGGCTGTGAACAAAAAAGTGTGACCAAAAATTAATTAACCAAAAAGCAAACTAGCACTCTATTAAACAAATACTTGCAAACTTTTATTAATTTAATTTATTTATGGCAAAAAAATGCTTTTGTTTAAGGCAGCCAAAAAAAAAGTGTTAAGAAGGGCAAAAGTGTTAAAAAAAAATACGCAAGGTGGAAATTTGTTTTTGCAGTCAAGTTGAATGACTTGGCCATTGATATGCAAATGAGGATCGATAGCGACGAGGTTACAATCGATTACAATCGATTTTCTATGCACTTTTGTCAGTTTATTGGCAACAACCTGAACTATAAAACGTAAATGCAAATGGATTTGGATTTGGAATGGGATTTGGAATTGGGGACTTCAGATGCTGGAGACGGGCACAAAACGTATTTTTTTGGCGTTGTAAAAAGTACGTCAAGGTCCGGGGTTTCATTGTGTGCGTTAAGTGTAAATATTATGCGATAAATATATTTGTATATACATGTTTTTATTTTGTCAACTCTAAATGCGCCAAATTGATACAGATGCCCGCATTGTTATATATATATATATATTTGTATAATCAAAACGCAGCCATTAGTCAGTTACGATACACAAAAGTGAAGGTAAATCACTTTGTCAATTTGAAAGCTCTCGTTTTCATGGCATTTGATTAAACTATTTAGCTCGAATCGCTAAGGTTGACAATTTGGTCAACGGAAATGAGTTGTCATAACAAGCATTATCCATTTAAAAAAAGAGTTTCCGCTAATTGGATGGGCTGTCAAAATGCGTTGCACACAACTAATTTAAATGCATTTCATTTATTATTATTATGCATTCCAATTATGAGCTGAAACATATATGAAAATATAAAGTTAACCCACGTTGAACTAAACCAAGCATTAAATGGGTCAACTTATGCAAGAACTCTAGTGCAGTTTCCATAGACAATAAAGAGAGCAGAGAGTGCATAAACCTTATCGCAACCTTCGACCTTCGCAACCCGCGGGGCTTTCTGACTACTCAAGTAGCCAAGCCGGAGCTTATCGCAAACTGGTTTCACACTTTCTCACGCCAATGCCCTGGGGCATGACCAACAGCGAGGTAGGGCCGCCAACTCAGTTAACACATTTCGTTTTCTCCATTTAATGGAAATATATGCAAAAAAAAAAGTAGCATAAAATAAACAATATTTATGTAAAGCATATCCAAAAGCAATCTCTGATCAACTTCCGCTGGTAATGTGAAACCGAAGGGTTGGCATTAATTTAAGTTAAACACATTTCGCAAATATTAAATCAAAACTTGAGCTAATCTAAAATATATAAAAATGCAAATAAATATAGTCTAAAATATAACACACATTAAAAAGTGAATGCAGACGCGGCATAAATTTCAAATTTTCGTAACAAACTCTTTTTTTTTTCTTTAATTTATTAATTTATTGTGTAGCTAACGCTTCACACTGTCAGATTTTGACATTGGCTTTTGTCCGCCGGTTGGTAATACGCATGTGGCTTATACGCATACGCATAAGATTAAAGCCAACTAGTGTCCAGAGTAGACACATTTTTGATTAGGTGCTCGAGTGACTAATGCACATTTGATTATTGGCCTAAAAATGATTTGAGATTAATTATAGGGTATGCGCTGCATTGACAAATTGCACAAAATGCCTAAAAACCAACCAAAACGTTGTCTTTTAAAATATACCAAAATCATTTAAGCCCCCAACGAGCCAAATTTTGTTGGTCTTAAGCCAAAGCAAAGCGAAAATTGATGAATGAATTCGGAATTGATTTCATAGATGTCGTGCTAAGCACATTCGTGGAGAGGGTCTTTAGCAGATATCACTATTAGGTAGGCATAAGTATCTTTGATTAATTCATAAATATTTGAAATCATTCAAAAAACTACTTTGAGCTACATTAAAAATATACACTTAAGTTTTACTTGAAGCAGAAAACGCGATTACGCTCTTTACGCGCTTTGGGCTTTCTTGCTTAACTTAGTATTAAACTTTCAAAAAATTATAATACAGTATATTGAACACATTTTGTCATTCCAAAAATAAAATAAATTGTATATATAAAATCAATCTAAATGACAAGCCATGAACTAAATGGTTTCAAACAGAAGCATTGATTAAATAAATGTTTACTTCCCATGCAAATTAAGAGTAGTTTATAGCATTGTAAATAAATTTACTATAAATTTAAGCGATTCACAACCAGACACTATAAAAATGTAGGTCTTGTGTACAATTAATTACAAGAATTTGTTAAAGATATACTTATAAGAGCGTATCACAAAATTTAATAAATGTTGCATACTTCTAGGCGACGCACTTTTTGTGGCGCCATCTACAGTTCGAACAGCTGCTTGACCATGCGATGGCTTCAGACAACGACTAATTGAATTTCCTGAACGAAGTCCAGTTAAGAATACTAATTTAACAACTGAACACAACTAAGCTCATTTATATTTTTAATATCAGTTAAAATATTGATTAGGTTATTACTTTCTTTATACGAATGTAGTCACAAGTCTTTATTAAACTCACAATCTATTTTGATTTATATTGGAATGCAGCCAATTCGAAAGGCAATCAATAATTAAAATCTTATTTCATCACACGACTCGCTGGACATATAAGACAATAAACTTTACCACGTCGAATAGCGATTAAGTAAGAAACTGAAAACAACAGCAATAAATAAATCAAACTGCATAATAGTCGATATACTAAATGTACTTTATAAAAGCACGAAACAGCCTTTTAATAACTGTCCATTAATGTGTTATCATCGTGTTGTGTTGGTCACTTGACGTCCACCCTAAGGCTTATCAGTGATTTGCCATATTATATTTAGTCACATACTAAACAAGCAGGTGATTTTTTAATATCATGCCAATTGGCTAACTGTACTAAATCCATAAAGTTGACCAACGCGTGCGACATTCGAGGAATCACAATGACCAATGGCTATAAACGTGAACTAGCAATGATAAAATAAACTCTGCTGAACTGTCGCTCACCACCTATATTTAGACACGTTATTGGTATGTATATTGCGATTATTAAATTTAATTTTTCGCACTTTTGAACTTTAAACGGGCGGCGTTCTTCTTTTCAAGTTGCTCATACGCAGCGTTGACCACCGCAAAGAAATGAAATACGACAAGTGCTTATAAAACTTTATTTATTAAATAGGTAAACGTAGTATTTAAGGCACATGCTTTAGGTATGTCACACAAACTGACTAGTTGAATATTTTCTTGTTTCTGTTTTTATATTTGAATAGCAAACCCTGTTATCAAATAATGAGTATAAATTGTCTGGTATGTCGTTGCTCTCTGTTGTCTAATTCTAGCTTTGGTTTTGGATAAATCCGCACTTGGGATTCTCTGTGCAGAGTCTTTGGTGTATCTATGCCGCCAGCAAGGCGAATTTATAGCTGACTGCCCTTCTGGACGGCCCAGCCCAGCAGCAGAGTCAGGCCCAGGCCCAGCGTCGACAGCTGGCCCGCTGAGCCGCGCTGCTGGACGAGCACCAGGGCGCGATTATTCTCGCTCTGCAGCTCGCGATAGTTGTTGTGCAGCTGTTTGCCTTCGTTGTACTCGATCTCCTTGAACTCGTTGACCTGTTCGAGTGTAACGGGAAATGTGTCCGTTAGCACAATCCAGGTGACAGCCTCAGCGCAGGTGGGCGTGGTCAGCGAGCCAGCGTACGTGAAATAGGTGTCCACAGCAGGAACCAGATCGTCCACGGCCAAACTATCCTCCACATGCACGGGCACGTTCTTCTGATCGTAGCTCTTGACGCTGTCCAAACTCTTAATGATGCTGCCAATGGCCTCGTTGGGCTCATTGGACACGTGATACAGCACGGCCAGCACGGTGATGCCATCCAGGAAGTTGGCCGCCATGGTGATGTTCGGATAGATCTTGTTGCGATGCACAATGTGCACTTCTAGTGGATAGCGGATATCGTTGATGGTGTGCTCCGACCACCAGTGCATGTGAATCTGTTCCACGATATAGTCGTTGGTCAGGCTGCCGCCGCTCAAAGTCAAGTCGTGCGCAAATCCCGAGAGTTGAACTGCAGAACATAATATGAATGCAGCATTAATATGAATTAAATATTATTTAAATGCACGCTTCTCACTCACTTGAGTGTCCATTGTTGACCATTTGCAGGTTCCTCTGGTGCTCGTCGTAGTTGTCAAACTTAAGTCTGTCAAACTCGCCCTTGAGTGCGCCTTTAACATGCAAATTAATGGGGCTCTGCTTCCTGCCGTTGTCACAAAGACCGCCCCACTTGGGAAACGCTATAAATACGAAGGCGAACCATAAAAATAAAGTGTAAATATAAATACATTTATATGGAAACATTTGTAAAGCATGATTAGCACACCACAATGAGACTTCGCTTTAAATAGTTAATGCAATACAATTATGTTGAACTTTAAGCGGTCGGACAGTGACTATTTATAAAGGGGATTTTATATTCACTTTTTCGTGAGGTATGAAAAACTCCTTTTATAGCTATATGCCATGTCATTTTTTATGTAGTAATCTAGGTCATCCTCAAAATTTCTATATTGATCACACCCCCTAGGGTATCAAAGCTTCGTCAACTCAATAAATAAACGTTCTTTCTTGCTTTAAAAGTTCGTCTACTTTGACTAGTTAAATTTTGCAATGCACGACAATTTGGCACAATTTAAATAAAACGACAAATGTTTCCATCAAAACTTGGATACGTGCGGGTCGTGGGCGCCATGGAATGGGAGCACTTGACAATGATCAGCTGACCCACTGCCGGATAAATACACTATTGTTGGAGGTATGCGGCATTTGGCGACGATTAACTAATTTTAGTCAATGGACTTTAACGAGTCGGGCAATGAAATGGAATTTATTCTCGTGTTTCTTGATTGGCTTTACTTACGCTCATCCTGATTGTTGTCCAGGTCTGGATAGCCCCACTCGCTGGCAGCGCACAGCGCTAGAGAATAGCAGGCTGAAAAAAATCAGTAGATTAAATCAACTATGAATATCAAGTATACGCCGAGTGAACAGTTTAATGCACTCAATTACGCATTAATGTGTTTACATTGTGGGGCATACCATTAAACTTGACCAACATAAAAAGTGTCTACAGCGCGATTTCCTGGCCATGAAAAGTGCACAAAATATGCGATTGACGAAACACGTTGTGCCATTAAAGACAAGACACACAAAGAGAAGGGCAAGCTGGCTGTGGCGTGGGGCATGGGCATGAGCATGGGATTGGGGGCAGGGGCAAGCGGCAAGCAACTGTTTGGCAACGTCAACAGCCGCAGCACCTTGCACTTGACTCTTGGCTAAAAATAAGCCACAAATTTATGATCGTCAACCAACGAACAGCGACTAAATTTAAACATAAAATATGCATAAAAAATACAGTGTATACAATTTTAATTGCAATTCAAATGTTTTTGCATAACACATAAAGAACATAAAACATTAGCGAAATGTTTTTTTAATTATACTTTTTTTCGAGCCAGAACTAAAAGCATTTTGACAGCCAAACATCAAAACGTCAACACAAACTATGTGTGAGAAACTTTTTTATTGTTTTCTTTAAATTTCTTTTTTCATATATTTTCTTTTTTTCTATGCTTGTCAGCTTTTATTAGCCATTACTATTGACCCGTGCGCATAACTCTAAGCCTGTTTATTTAGTCATTAATGGGTTAATAAAAACGCTCGTAAAAAGAAAAGCAAGTTTTCAGCTAATTCTACAAATTGCGAAGAGCTGACAACAAATGAAAAGCTAGCCAAATCTTTCAATAATTTATGCTTCCTTTTGACATTTCGCTATGCAAAAAAAAAAACACATAAAAAGACAAATATAATATATATTCTTGAACCAAAATGACGACAGCAGCTGTGAAAGATATTCCGGGATTTATGGCTGTGCTTTATTTTTAAAATGCAAGAAAGTTTGAGGAACGTGTTCATCAGCTGATTTCTTAACATTTCAATTGGTAATTCTATATGTACACATGTGCGCTTTTTTTTTGCTCTTAATGAGATTTTCATGTTGCCATTGTAGCCAAAAATAATGTATATTCAATTTTAATCTATTTAAAAGAAATTGTACTATTGGAAAGGCAAACATTCAAATTAAAATGTTTTAGTTTATAGCCACTTGGTAAAAAGACATTAAAACTTTATTAGTGTTGATTTTCAATTTCTTTTTTGATGTTGAATTTAATTCAAAAAAATGAAAATAATAAAAACGTGACATTGAGAATTTATGATTTAGTATATATTTTATATTTTCTATCACTAATTTTAATTTCACATTTCCAAAATTATTTTTGCATTTTTTTTATAAATATGTAAAAACATGACACATTTAGCAATAAATCTAAATCAAAAATAAAGATTATTAAATGTGATAATTCAAAACAACGCCTAATTCTGTGTTTTTAATAGGCACTGATACGATTCTTTCCCATATAAAACATATTTTTAATTATATGTTGACCCGCTGACAAAAACAAATAGCCCTAAGAAATTATTCAACCATAGCGAATTTAAAAGATTATTTAATATGTCTGCGTGTACCTGATAAGATAAGTATTTAGAATATATTAAAATACATATTATGATAATATATTACCTCTTGAACCTTATTCGAAACTGATAGTATTATCTGCAATATCAATCTCTTAGAAATAACTTGCAAAACTTTCAATTGAACTTATTGCTTTTGTTAAGTAAATAAAAGTCTGGTACTAATCTAAATGTTGTGTAATGATTTTCATAAATTTTGCTTACTAATGAAGTGTCAATTCCAAAAGTCTGCAATTACTCTATCTCTTCCTCAACTGATAATGATAATGGAAAGCCACCTGACTGCAATTACAATATAAAACGTAAAAGATAACAAACTGAAGAGCCTCAAAGCATAATCATAGTTAAAGTTTACAACTCAATTAATAGAGAGAATGTGGACATTACTCAAATGCTACCTTTACCCACATCGAGCAATTTAACATCAATTTTTTAAGTGCTACTTGAATTTTAATTGCTGGCAGACAATCAGTTGTAGACACACATATATTAAAGGTATTTAAACGATATACGATAGTCGCGTATATTAGATACCGAAAACAAAAACAAACTGATATAGTTAATGACAGCAGCAGCAGCAGCAGCTGGAGCTGCATGCAACATAGGGCAAACAGTAATTAGTTTTCGCATGCAACGGAAAACAATTAAAGCTTTGCGAGCTGTTGAAAAGGGGCTGACTGGGAAAAGGGGGCGTCACAATTACCCGGAGTGTTGAACAAAACTGGCAACAAAACGATAATTGCAATTGTGAAAAATTGCACAAAACACACGAATCAGAGAACGATGCGAAAAATGCCACTGTTTTGATATGATTTGATTTTGATTTTTTTTTTCTAGTTTTGAGTTTTAGTTTTTATTTATTAGCTTTCAGTTTTAAGTGCTCCGCGATCTTGGCACAAAAATGCTGCGGCTATGGCAATTGTTGTGTCTCGGCTGTCAGAGAGATGCACATGTCAAAGACAGCAGCCGACACAGCAGTTAAGAGTGCACGACGGGGGGATACCCTGTACAAAACTGCATGTTGCCTTAATTAAGCACAAGTAACTACTTTTGCCTGTCAATACTTAAATGGTTATGAATGAAAGATCAATCTAAGCATACATATATATTACATACAGATATGATCTAAAATAAATAAATATGCCTCTTAAAAAAGGATGAGCTCTCAGTTAACATAAAATGGTCTAGAAGATTTTGGGGAAGCTTTATAAGATAGTCTTCCTTTCTATATTCTATAACACAACCTATACTTAGGATTACAATTTAAAGGGGTTTCTACAGCTTGGGCGTAGACAGAAAGCTAGGCAGAATAGACAGATTAATTTGTCAACTAACTTCTTTATATTGATCACTGACAAATAATGTATAATATATATAATGTATGTAACATGCCCATGCAACATACAATATACCCTGTTTTAGCCACAATTTGAGAGTACTGTGCAATAATAACAAAAGTTCGCTGGACATGACAACGGAAATCTGCGGCATGTTCAATTTTGTGGCTTTGCTCGGTTTCATGAACGTTGTCAAGTTGCATTTAGCTTGGCTGTTTAGCTGTTTAGTTGTTTATAGCAACGTTTTGTTTTTGGTCATGTCAGCTATAAATAATTGAAACACTTTTGCAAGCTTTGCTTTTGGAGGCGCGTTTTTTTCGCAGAATCACTGTGTGGCAGACATTCCCGCCTTAAAAAAAAAAATGAATGTGGGGCAATTCTTTTGGTGATTTTCCATATCGAAATTTATTTACATTTTATATTATCCACTACAATCAAAGTGCGTTCACTGATAAACGATTTCGGGAGTGCGCTTTGTTTTATGCGATTATCACTCGACGAGCGACGATAACGTCAATATAATTATTATCGTACAGTGCTGTTCACGTGAATATGGATGGACTGTATACAAAAGATTTGTTAACATAAAAGACAAATTAACTGTAGCAGAATTCGCCTGAGAAATGCATTCAGCCTGGTACTCGAACCTGAACCTGAATAATATCAAGTAGTACTTGTCAAGTTTTTAAGCGTGTTTAAGTGGATACTTCACTTAAGATTAAATATATATTTAAATACTCATTTATTTTTATTTGAAGAGTATACACAAACTAGAGACTAACTACTTATTGGAAACCTCAAAATATCATTGAATTTTTCAATCATTAAACAAAAAATGATTTTAATTGATTTCAATTCACTCACTTTTATATATACAAGCAAAAATCTATTTTTAACATAAATCATATTAAGGCTTTGCCTATTCCGGCTATATTCTTTTGACCAGGCGCTGTTGCCAAATGTCAATTAACTCAGCTGATTGTACAAATTGATGAGAATTTAGCTTTATTTTGGCTTTTATGAATGGTTCGGGTAGACTTTATTAATTAAGTACTAGTCTTTATAACTGTGATTGTAGATGATCGATGGCAATTCAAAAAACTTTCCATCAGCATGATGGAAAACCGTTCTACGCATATCAAAGAAGTTAAATGCAGTAATAAGCTAAAGGCGAACAGCTGATAAGTGGAAAATCAGCGCAAACATGAGTAGTTCATTCATTCAAGCTGATTGCGGATTGTCCATAAATAAATATGTGAAACGGAAGCCGTCGCTGATAGTTCAGCTATCTGTGTTTGTCTTTGTGCTTGGGGGTCAACTCGATTGTTAAGCATTTCACACGGTTTAATGACTCTTCAAAAATGCATTTCAAACATTTTTTCATTGCAAAAATATAAACATATATATACAAATCGTAATCTGATAGGCGTATACAACGCTTCAGTGGCTTTTAATGTAAAGCTATCAAACTGAAGTTATCAGAGGAAGCCTCTTGGCAAAGCCATTAAGCAGGCCTGAAGAAAAAAACAATATAAAATAACCAGCTCGTAATTATCAATAAAAAGTAATCAATTGACGCAGAGCAGCAAAAGTCGCACAAGTTGTGGTTGTACAATCAGTTAATAACAAATGACACAGGTACATATAATTGCCCCATATATCTTTAGTCAAAATCTCTACTAATCTTCAATGCAAAAGCCCAGAAGCTCAGTGTTATCGTGACGTGACGACTTGTTATTAAGTATTTATTGTCGCAAATCGAATCTGTCAGACGAGCTGCCGTAAACTTTATGTTCATAATTCCTAAATAATTGTTTAATATGTGCTTAAGCATGCCCGCAGGCCACAGGCTTATCAAAGTGCTGCTTTTTTTATCAGCGATTTGTGAATTCGATCTAAGCCACGCGAGATTAAACTAGCCAAGAGAGCACTAATCGAGAACTAATCGATCAGTGATCGCTTAGCTGAGTAGCTGAGTTTACCCCGGCTTGCGGTGACACTTACATTTACAAATTTAACTGAAGTGTGACCTTATCAACATGCGGTCAGTCGTTGGTGGGCAGAAATGGGCACGGCTGTTTACCGGATTTGACTGGCGCCGCTGAGTCAAGGGTCTCTGCTTTATCACACACGAATTGCCGTGCAGCTCAAAAGTTAGCCAATTCCCGATATATTTATATATATATATATATATATATTTATATGTATTTGTTTTCATATTGCCTAATAGATAATTTTGTTTTCTTATTATTTTGGGCTTAACTGCCACGAAGTGACGCATGATATCGGAGTTTGTTTTGAGGTACTTCGGTAGTTGAGTGAGTCGGCAATTTTATCTGATCTTAACAAACTATACGCATGTGTTACCTTCTTTTCAATTAGTCAAGCGATTTTCGGGCATATTAGATACTAAGAAGCAAAGCAAAAAAAACCCAAGTTGATTGGATTTTAAATGATAAATCTAACTGAATTAAATTAAAACAGACTATTTTCGCTTAAATGTCAGCTTTTATCAAAAAAAGTTCATATTAAAAAAACCTAATAAAATAAAAGTTAAAAAGTTACTATTATAAACTTGCACGAATTTAAAATCACTAAATTCAAATTACTATATAATTTTTGGAGATACATTTTACGTTGACTCTTATTTAATAAAACTTATATTGAAAACTTGAACCGCAATTATCTAACAATATTAGAGTTTTTCCTACTCATTTGTCGATTGAAAAAATCGTTAGAAAAATTATAAAATATTCAAAATATTTAATAATATATTATTCTTCTATAAACAGAAAACTTAACGTGACTATTCGCATATTTGATGATGGAAAACTTTGAATCGCAAATCCCAAGAATGTCTCCGTGTGAATTAACGTGTAATTACACTCATAGTTCACATCGTACATGCCAGCAACATTTGGTAACAGCAGTAAACAACACTTTTAAGTTGACTTAAAACTAGTTACTTAGCAATAAAGTTACATTTTCGGTAACAAAAAAAAGAAAAAAGTTAAATGAGTTAAATAATTTACCTAATACTATGGTTAGGAAATGCATCTTTAAACTTTTGCACAAACTGTTATTTAAATAACTTTATTTTTTTTTTAATAACACTTATTTCTTGCACGACTTTGCTTTAGATTTTTGAAGACTCGAGGACTCGAGACCCTTGCGCGCTCAATGGCAACTCCATAAAACTGAAATGGAATCGTCGTCTTTTATAACCAGACCGAGGCAAACCGAAGAACAGAACCCGCAGCCCACAGCACAGAATGATTACTGAATGCCGTATGAGCATCGGGCGAAATAAGTGCGCACACACACAAACACATTAACACATAAGCAAGTATGCACACACATACACACACACACATACAAGTGCACGCAGAGAGACGGTAAGAATTGAATTGAATTATGGCATTGGTACACGGTACACAGGTTTTTTTTTGGGGTTTTATGCTCGCTCTCACTCTCTCACTAGCCAAATGACAACAAAATGGAGCTGATTAAACGACTGCAATAACGACAGCAGCAGCAGCAACAACATCAGGTGAGCCGACGTGAGCCGAGCGAATTGCAATTTACCGAACGCTTGCGGCGAAGTCGCTGCCCCCGCCGCTGCTTAGAAGCTGCCAACCTAGCCGATTAATTGATAAGCTAGCGGAATAATGCTAAATGAGCGATAAACAGCCGCAGTAAGAGGTAAGAGTAGCTACTAACAGGCGAGAGAGAGAAAGACTGCGAGAGAGAAAATGCAAAAATGGCGCGTGCCCAAGCAGCGCTGCTGCTGCGACGCCGGAAGTGACGTAGCGGCAGTTAAATTGAATTTCTGACGAGGTATTTAGATATCAACGAAAAGTCACGCGCATCATTTTTGGCAATTTCTGTGAGTGCACACACTATTTAATATATATGTACGCATGAAGAGCGGGCAAACCAAATGAGTATACACAAAATATAAAGTTTAAATATACATTAATTAAGGGTCAAGCGGTCGTTGTTGTTGCTGTTGCCCAATTGTTGCACGCTAATTGATGAGACAAATTTCTAGACGCAGTCTCTCTACTTAAGCCTATATGTGTGTGCGTACATACACATGCAGACAAATGGATGTGTGTGTGCATATGTAAGTTGCCTTTTGTTGAGCACTGTCAGCGTCGTCGTTAAACTGCAGTTAATACAAAACAAAAGTCAATGTCAAAAATGCTGCTATTCGTTCGCAGCGCTGCCGACAGCCTAATGAGCATTGTGCACGTATCTGTGTGCGTGTGCGCATGTGTGAGTGAGTAGCTGTTTGCACCTGTGTGCTTGGGTGTAAATCAAACTGCATTTCCGCCACAAATTGCCGTCAACGGTGGCCCGCAATTTGCGGCTATCGAATTGCGAATCTTGATACTCTATACGTGTGCGGGCGTTTTGGTAATTTTGTGTGTCGCAAGTAATCGCTGAATCTCAAGCTTGCAAAAAGTGGAGAGTGTATGCAGAGTTCTGTGATAAGCGCGTTCAATTTTGATTTTATGTTACCTGCAGACACGTAAATTGAAGTTTCAAGTTACAATTAGCTTTTTTTGCAAATTAATGAAGTAAATATGTTTGATAAATCAGCCCTCAAATACAGTTTTTTCATTGCAAGCTGCCACTTACACTTTTACAGTAAATAGACTAATTTAGACTTGGGCGCTGCACCCTTATTTATCAGCTATTAAGCATCGACATGCATTTATCCACCACCAGCGACAACAACATGGGAAAAAATACAAAAGCTCGTTACGGGAAAGCTGCGCTGATCGGCGTGTCACGCGAGTTTTCCTAGCTGAGCATAAAAAGTCATGCGACAAGCTGTGCACACAGCTGACCCCAATAACAATTACAATTACATTAAACGGCAAAGGTCCAAACCAAAATGTGTGTAACGTGGCTCATAAAAGTGTGACTCGGTCACTATATGATGAATTTAGTGTATTGAAATCAAATAAAATTCAATTGAGTAGCGATCCGCATGTGATTTGTGCTGATTGTTTCGCTTGAATGGTCAAACGGCTTAATTAAATTGCCCGCAATGACCAGCAAAGTGAGCAAAATGTGCTTTTAAACAATTATCTACAACAGTTGCGTTGCCCCTGGCAATTAAAAAAACAATTCAAATTTAAAATAAATACTGCTTTTCGCGCCGAAATGCAACAGTGTTAATGTGATCAGCCCTGGTACAAAACAAAAGTAAAACAACAAAATTGAACAGTTGGCAACGCCCATTTGCTTGTCAGTTGACAGCGTTGCCCTACCGCGCGCTTCATGTCACATATGTTTTTCGAGTGTGTTTTGAAGCAAACATCGGGCTGTTTTACAAAAAGTATTTATCCAAACATTATTATTGAATTTGTTGTGTGCCAAGCAAGTGAAGAGTTAAGCGAGTAAAGCTAAATTTTAAAAGGATTGTTACAAACGCGAGACAATTGCATCGAGTTGGCAGCATTGCCGAATGCTGAGCTGCGAAGCAGTGTGCAAAAGCAAATCGAAGAGAGCGCAGCGCAGCCGAAAAAATTTTTTTGGAAGCAGTAAAGCAGCGCACTGCACGCGATATATTTTTTATTTTCAAAAGGTTCAAAAGCTAATATTAAACAAATTTAGTGGATCAACGTGCCGGGCAGCCGTAAGTGCATAAACATTTCAAAACATTCATCGTAATTCTACAGCCGCGTTGTTCGTCTCAAGAATTTTTGCAAGCAGCGAAAAAATTTTGCACAGCGGCAAAGGCGGCAGCGGCCGCAGCAGCAGCCGCGACTGCGGCGAATTTGTGCAACAAAAGGGAGCTGAAAAGATGAAAAATTCTAGCGAAAGCAATAGTTGAGAAGACGAATATAGTTAAATAATTACACGAATTTGACAAAAAAAAGTTTTAACGCAATAATGTCTAAATTTGATACATTTGTATGTATGTATGAAAAATCGGCATGTGCTGGGCGCATTTGTGTGTGTGTGTGCATGAAATTCTTATTGGAAAAGCGTGCTCAGCATTTCGGCGGCTGCTGCTGACAGTTGAGTTTGAGTGTGTGTGCGTGAGTAAGTGTTAGCTGTGTGTGTATGTGAGAGCTAAGAAGTGATGTGAAGACACAAAAGAAAGACGGCAGCGCAGCGGCGCTGACTATAAAATGAAGAAGAAGCAGAAAACGCAGACAGCGCTGCCCCGGCAAAAGCGCGTTGACGTTTCTTGCTGCATTTTGTTGTTGCCACCGCGGCCGACGTTGTTGTTGTTGCTCTTGGTATTTTGCTACCAGTAAGGAATTTCCTATGCTGGGCCCAAAATAACTTCAAAACTTTTGATTGCCGTTGGCCGCTGTCATTCGCGTTACCCCATTGGTCAGGCCTCTGAGCCCTGTTAAGATGTTTGTCAATATGTATTGTGCATAAATTCGCATTAAACAGTATTTATATATTGTTATTGTCAGCTTCATCATGTTTACTTCCTTTTTCTTTATAGGAACTGCGAGAGTTGAACGTACGTATGTGTGTGTGGGTGCAGTAGTAGCAGCAGCAACAACAACAAAAACAGTAACAAAGCAAAAAGACTGATAACAGCAGGGATTAAAACAAAGATTCAAAGAAGCAACGCGAAAACTTTGCCGTTGTAGGTATTACCACTAAAAACAAATTGTTTTCTTTTATTAAATAAGTTCATTTTTATCCTCAAAGGCTAACACTACAAAAACAAAAGAGAATTTGCATTCGGGTTGAGTGCGGCGTTTTGCGGAGGTGTCAGCTGGCAGCGATTACAGTAGCAACAATTACATCAACAATAGCAACAGCACGAGAGGGTTGCAGTGTGGACAGCGGCGATCGCAGGATTAACAAAATGGACGATCTTATGGTCGAAGTGCGACTCGATAACGGTGCCTACTATAAGGTAAGAGAAAGAGAGAGCCAGTTCCAAAGCTGAAGTCATCGCTGTCGCTGCTGGCAGCAACGACTACGGCGACGTCTGCGTCCGCGTCGCGGCTGCAACATGTGCCGCCAACGGCAGCGACGGCCTCAGTTTCTAATTTCGTAAATTTTAGCTTTATTTCTATAAATAACTGCATCATTTTGTTGAGTGGAGTCTCGCATCGAAATACGCACATACAATACACGCACACACAGAAATCAACACGCATTCACATAGGGCGCACTCTGTCGCTGCCCGTGTGGGGGTGTGTGTGTATGTGTGTGGCCGCCGCCGCCGCTGCCTGCGCGAGCGTCGCTGCATATTCACGTATGAGTTTGGCTGTGTGCATGTGTGTGGGGGAAGGCTCTGCAGAGTTGCTTTCAGCTCTATTGACGTTTGCGGCGATTAAATGTTGCTGCCTTGTGATTTCCCTTTCTAAAAGCTTATCAGATTTGCATATATAATAGTACCTTCTCTTTTTTTGCTACATGCGAAATGCTCCTGATAGCCAAATAGGATTTATTTAATACGGGATAGTATTTATTTTTGTTTTCGTTAATTTCAAGGGAAATTTCAGCTTCTAAATACATTTTCTAGTAAAAGGATGCTTTTGCTATTGCTTATTCAGTTACTTTTAGTTTTTGCTCATTTAAAGGGATATTTTAATAAGCAAGAATTGCCGTATTTGCAAAAGACACCTTTTACGGTGGTTTGTCGGGAAATTCATTAGAAGATGTTGAATTTAATCGCTAATGTAACTGGATTTTAGTAGATTCAAAAATGAAACTTTAACCATTTCGTAATAAATTATTTTATTAAAAGCATATCCATGAATTTAATTTTAATAAGAATGTTTTTTTTTAATAAATAGTCAATATAATTATTTTAAAGGAAACGTTTTTGTTTCGGATAATTGCATGTAATTTATGTTATTATAAGGCACTTTCTTTTATTGAAAAGTTTATTTACTTAGAAGAAATATTTTATATTGAAAAATGTATAATAAACAGATCATTTTTGAGTTAAAATTCAAATAGATTTTTTTTACATTAAAATTATCAAGGAAATTCGATATTAAGCTATTGTTAGTTTTCAATATGAACTACATTAAATATAAGTTTTTATTTCCATAAGTAACATTAAATACGTTTTATTTAAATGATATAGTATAGAAACAATAATATGTTTCCATGAATCACCGCCTGACGCATATAGAAACAATAGTTTGTTTGGCTTGTGATAAGCCCCATGCAATGCATCGCATTTCTTATCAGGGAAATAGCCGCGCGTGAATGGCACGTTTTCATCAGAGTGTTTTTCACTCGCTTTGTACTTCTGCAGCAAACATAAAAGTGTATATAATTAAAACTATATGTATCTATTGCTAGAGGAAATATCATAAAGCACCAGCAGCAAAAACAACAACATTAATGACACACAAATTTTTCTTTGCTCTGTCTTTTCACGCACCGCTGTCGACGTCAACGCAACAACAACATCAAAATAAAATAACAACAACTACAACAACAGGGCCAGGTGACAGCTGTCGGCGATGATGGCATCTTTGTGGATGTGGACGGGTAAGTTGCGACAAACATTTCAAAAAGAACGCTTCACAAACAACAACCAAACAAAAGCCTGATAATATTTATTAATCTGTTTTCATTTGTGCATAATTTACAACCAATTTGCAACAATGATGTGAGCCGCACGTCGTTTCTTGGCAAGCGCCGCCCATTTATGCGGCACGCACGCCCGTCTGTCCCGTTTGTTTAAATTTAATTTGGCGCAATTTGTTAAATGCTGCCTGCTGCGACTGCTGCTACTGCAACTGCAGCTCCTTCCGACAGACGACAAACTGCTGACTGACCAACTGTCTGTCTGTCTGTCCGTCCCTCCGTCGATCCGCCAAAGTGTCCGCTTTTCAAAGGCAATAACTGATTGTATGTGTGTGTTTGTGCCCGCCTCTAGCTGTCAGGCGTCAACGACAAATGCCACTAAGCAGCAGCAGAAGTCGCAGCAGCATCAGCAGCAGCACTTGTCAACGTCGACTTCGCAGTTGGCTATTTTTAATCGCGGAAAGAAACCATTTTTCTTGTCATTTCTTTTGGTTTTTTCTTCTAATTTTTTACACTCTTGCCAAGGATATTTTAGTTTTCTTAACCAATTTGTAAACATTCGAGGGAAACATTTGTGAAGCCATAAAATGTCTATTTGTATTTCTGATGAGCATCCCACCAAGTAATTGTTATGGTCCAGTCTGCTGTTTTTTTCTCTGTTATTAAAATTGTCTTCCCATATAAGAGTATTCAATATTCGGCACCAAAAGATTAAACTATTCCTTCATCTTTGTTTTCTATATTTTTTTCATTTGTTGCATTTTTGGTGACATTTTTGGAGCAAGTTTTGTAGTTTAAATTCAAAATGTTTAGTCACAATTTTAATTTGATTTTTATGTGCATATTTTTTGTGTGTTGCTGAGCCTGAGCGGCGGCAGCTGAGGCTAAATTTAGTTACCACCCTGTTGCTGCTCTTTATTGTGTATATGAATATATATATATATATATGAATATATAGGTGTATGAATATATGCATAAAGATGCGCGTGTCATTTCCGATCTATGTCTTTTCAAAACGGGGCACCCCCGCAATTCAGCGTTGAGCACGCTTGGCGCTACGCCAACAGCTGCAATCAGCGTCGACGCCGACGCTAGCTGTGCTGTTAACGTCGACGCTGGCAGCGGCTGCGACTACGGCAAACACTTGTCTGCGGCCGTGTTCACAATCAAATATTTTTGGCTAGCGCTAGGCATTTAAATGAACATTGTGTCTGGCTCATTATGCTAAACTAAGTAAATCGAATGCTGCTTGTTTTCTTTTTACTCCTTCTCATTGTTGGTGGTATTTTGTTTTTGTATTTATTTGCAGTGTGCCCGAGGTGCTGAAATACTCATTCGTCAATGTTCGCCTGCCGCCCGATGAGGCCGTTGTTGCGGCGCCCAACTTCGAGGAGGGCATGGAGGTGGAGGTATTTACGCGCACAAACGAGCGCGAAACCTGCGGCTGGTGGGTGGCTGTCATCAAAATGTTAAAGGCTGATATCTGCGCGGTGGCATATATTGGCTTCGAGACGCCCTATACCGAAATCTGTGAATTGGGCAGATTGCGCGCCAAAAATCCAAATCCGCCAATCACGTCCAAATCGTTCTTTCAGTTCACGCTGCTCGTGCCCGAAGAATTGCGCGAAGAGTAAGCAAACATTACTTGATTACATCTGAAATACAAATTAATATTAATTATCTATCCGTCTATCATCATATAGAGCTCAAAAGGATGGCATACACAAGGAGTTTCAGCGCACAATCGACGCGGGCGTTTGCAACTACAATCGCGACATTGATGCCCTAATTGTTATCTCCAAATGGGAACACACTCAAAAGCGCGCCAGCATGCTCAAGGATATGCATTTTCGTAATCTCTCACAAAAGGTGCATATTTCTTTAAGCTTTGTAAAGTTTAAATATTAATGCATTTGTCGTCTATATTATCAGGTTATGCTCTTGAAAAGGACTGAAGAAGCTGCGCGTCAGCTCGAAACGACTAAGCTGATGAGTCGTGGGTAAGTTAAGGGCTTACATATTCTTATTAACCTTATGTATATAATATCTTAGATACATATTCATATGGACTTTATTGTATTTGTTTGTACATCTATTCATATATACATACATATATACATGTTGTAGTATTTGATACATATAAAAGTCGCAACTGTTGCTCGTAAATTAGAATTTTTAGAAATTTAAATGCATATATTTAACAGTATTCTAATATAAAAGTGTTTGCAAGACATTTATTTAGTGTTTTATTTTATGAATTATTGAAAAAACAATTTTAATTCGGTAGAAACCATTTTAATTATTTTAAAGGATATTACATATTTTTTTATGGATGATTATCAAATTATTGTATTGTTGTAAAATGCGAATTCTAGAAATCTGAGCGTTCTAGTTGGCATATCTACAACTATTTGATTGAGAGACAACTCAAACCATTAAAGCCACAATTTGAATTACCCATATTAGTCACACATTAATCTCGGAATTTCCAGGAATAAAAAATCTGTAAAATTAATTGCAAAAAGTTATCTGATAATTCTTTCGTTGCTAAAACCAATTGTGTTAACAACCAGTTACCAGTTACGTATTATGATACAGGGTCTTAATGCCATTAGATTGGGAAATATATTACTTTATTATTTTTTGAGCACCAACGTTTCTTGAATTCTTAATAGTTGTATAGAATCAACATAAAAAGCGCTTTTAATTAGACAAACAATTTTTAGGTATATATTGTTTTTCGTTTAGGCAAGAATAACCTTGTTATACAAAAAAAAAAAACAATTGGGGTTGAAAATCGATGGGAGAATTTATTTAAAATGTGTTTTCTATCAGTTATGGGAAATTCACTGCTAAGGGTGGAAAATGGTTTTTAAAGATTGTGTAGACACAAATTTTAGCATAGCCAAAAGCATTTTAAAATATTTTTTTCTAAAAATTGATTGAAACGTATTTAACCAAGTTTGTAAAATCCCCCTTAAAAATAATAATAGAAAGTGGAAAATTCTAATTATTGCTAATTTTCAAAAGTAAATTGTAAA
This sequence comes from Drosophila lacertosa, assembly GCA_004143845.1. Taxonomy (NCBI): domain Eukaryota; kingdom Metazoa; phylum Arthropoda; class Insecta; order Diptera; family Drosophilidae; genus Drosophila; species Drosophila lacertosa. The sequence continues at coordinate 37,143 of SCDZ01000063.1, forward strand.
TATAATTGTTTTCTTTGCAGTAACTTTATCGAGGAATTTCGTGTGCGCGAAGATCTCATGGGCCTGGCAATTGGCTCGCACGGCTCCAATATACAGGCGGCACGCACGCTGGTCGGCGTTACGAATATTGAGCTGGAAGAGAAATCGTGCACATTCAAGATAAGCGGCGAGACAGAGGAGTCAGTGCAGCGGGCACGCGCCATGCTCGAGTATGCCGAGGAGTTCTTTCAGGTGCCCAGGGAGCTCGTTGGCAAGGTGATTGGCAAGAACGGACGCATCATACAGGAGATTGTGGATAAAAGCGGAGTGTTTCGAATCAAGGTGAGTGCTGTGAGTATTGTACACCGTGTCCGACACGGCCTAATCTCGCCTATCCCCAAAAAAAAAAAAAAATAAACTACACAGATCGCTGGCGATGACGAACAGGATCAGAATATACCACGCGAGCCGGCGCATGTACCCTTTGTGTTCATTGGCACCATGGAAAGCATTGCGAATGCAAAAGTGCTGCTCGAATATCATCTGTCGCACCTGAAGGTCAGTATAGCAATGAATACTTGAGAGTTAACAAAGGTTAACAGCCAGCTCTGTTTCTTTTAATGTAGGAAGTTGAGCAGCTGCGCCAGGAGAAGCTGGAAATCGATCAGCAGCTGCGCGCCATACAGGAATCCTCGATGGGCTCCACACAGAGCTTCGCCGTGTCGCGGCGCTCGGAACGCGGCTACAGCAGCGACATTGAGTCTGTGCGCTCGATACGCGGTGGCGGCGGCGGACAGCGTGGACGCGGACGTGGGCGTGGCGGCGGCGGCAACAACATGAATCAGCGCTATCACAACAATCGACGCGATGACGACGATTACAATTCCCGCGGCGATCATCAGCGCGAACAGCGCTACAACAACGATCGCGGTACCGGTGGCCCACCCAATGCTGGCAACAATGGTGGCGCTGGCGGCGGCGGAAGTGGTGGTGGCGGCGGCTCTGGTGGTGTTGGCAACAACTATCGCGGCAGCAACGATCGACGCGGCATCAACCGTCGGCCGCCTCGCAACGAGCAAAACGGCAGGGACTATCAGTACCACAATCACACCGAGGAGATGCGAGAGACGCGCGAAGTGAGCAGCGTGGAGCGTGGTGAGTTGACCAAGCGAGCAATGGATTAGGAGACAAAGAGAAAGCGGGCGTGCAGTCGACTTAAGGATCGTGCGGGGGGCGAACCATTTGTCAAGCCGCCGCAACATTGTGCAACACATGTGTATTCGTATTCGCGTTTAACTGGCGACTGTTTCTATGTCTCTGTGTGTGTGTGTGTCTTTAAATTTTGGCCGAGGAAAAGGCATCTTGATTCCTCACTTTGATTTTCAACATTTTCATTTTTAATGTAATCATGTAAACTTATGTCGTTATAAAAAATTTTATTTTTGATCCCCCCCGTTATTGTCGCCAATTGTTGCCTTGTTTTCAATCCACTTCTCTTGTGTATTCTCTCTCGCCGGCACAGCGGACAGCAACTCATCGTACGAGGGCAGCTCCAGGAGACGCAGACGACAAAAGAACAACAATGCGGCTGGCAGCAGCAGTGAGTATGGTGAGGATAACGCGCCCAAATCCATATCAATTCTGAATATTTCGCCACTTGTTTTTCGTTTAGCTAATGGTGCGGCGGTGGGCAATAATAACAACAAATCACAGCAGCAACAACCGTCGTCGGCACAGCAACAACAACAGGCGCCGGCACAATCGAACAAAGCACCGCTGAATGCACAAGAAAACAACAAACAGAGCAGCGGCAATGCGAACTCCTTGAACAAGCCGAAGGATGCGCCGCGAAACAGTGAGAAGCAACAGGCGGCCACACAACAGCAGCAGCAGCAGCTGCCACAACAACAACAACAACCACCGCAGCAACAGCAAGCACAACAGCAGCAACAGCCACAGACGGCACAGCAACAGCAGCAAAAACCCAGGCGCAATAACAAGAATCGCAATAATCATGCGGAACAGGCGGTCACAACGGATACTGTCAAGAAGGAGGGTCTTGTCAATGGTACGTCCTAAGTAGCAGCAGCAGCAGGAGCAACGGCAACATACAACATACAACAAAACATAAAAACTTGCAAATCGTTCGTTTAACAACATGTTGTATATGCGTAATCAGACAGAACACAGAGAAGCAGGCATATAAATAAATTTACAAGTTAATGTCGTTAACAAACGCCGCCACCACAAACACAACATAACGAAACAACACAACAACAAAACAACACCAACAACATCAACAAGCAGAACAACGTGTAGAAGAGTAGGCATAAATAACAATATTTCGAGTAACTAAAACAAAACAAGCATATAAATAAATATACATGCATAATGTAATAACAATACAAATACACACACACATACACAAACTAACTCGCTACACACACACAGACAGCTCGAATTATACACAAAAAAAACACGCCTAGGCTTATAATTTTAATTGAAATTAAATAAAAACCAACTTTAAAAACAATCAAAAAACAACTAATGAATTATGTGTATAAACCAAAACTAAAAAGCAATTATTAGCGAAACAAAAAGAACAAATTGGATTTATGTTAACTTAAACTTTAATGCAGGCAAATTAGCATAGTTTTTCAAACGAAAAATATAAATAAAAACAATACAAATACTTGCCGAAAATGCGCTTCAAAAGCGCGTTTTATCGTCGACTTGAAAAGTTTCTAGTTACATAAAAAAAATTATAGTGAAAGAAAAAAATGTAATTACTCTTTTTTTATACACATATACATATATATTTATATATATACATATATGCATATATTATATAATTTCTTTGTAAATTAGCATTAAATATTTAGTTTGTCTAATTTTGTGTATAATTCGTGCGTGGAACAAACTAAAATGCAACAGTTTATTTTATTATTATTTTTTATCCTTTTAACATAAATTTTGTATTATTATTGTTTAGTTGTGTAAATGCTTAAAAGTTGCCAAACTGAAAAAGGGCAACGAATTTTTTAAAACAACAAAATCAATTGCAAAAAATGCATTTGCAAGCGTATAAAGAAAACTATTTCGAATTTTAAAATTTTGTTGCATTTTGTTTTATGTCGCTAAAGTTCAACATGGATATCCTCTCTTATGTGTACAACGTTGTATTTATTGCTACAATTATTTATCACGCTACAAACACACTCTCACACATATGCATTACACGCTCGCCCACTCACACACACTCACCCACATGAACGCAGAATATGGGATAAAGAAATAATATAATTCATTACATTTTTTGTTGATAAAATCATATAATTATATTAAACTTTGCCAATACCTACCATGCGTATAACTAATTTATTAGTCCTCTATTAAATACTCTTAAATTATTTAAAGCGAACATGGCAAACCATAAACAGCGATAAACATAAACATTAAACAACAATCAACTGAACATGCAAAACATTTATTGAACACACACATACACATAATAGAGCCCTTAACATAATTTAAAAACTAGTTAAAAGCAAAATACGAAGAAATTAAAATCATAAAAGAACAAAAAATTACAACCTAAAGATATTGAAAATGTAAAACTACAAAACATATATGAAAACGAGAAAACAACATATTACAACCACAACAACAACACAAAACATCTTCTCATTTATTTGATGGACAATGTTAATAAAATCTAAGATTAAAAAAAAAAACAAAACCTTTTAACATACGTATAAAACAAATAAAAACAAAATGATAACGATAAATAATAGTAATGTTGTGTAATTCAAACAAAAAATAAGAAATTAAAAAAAAAAATAAAATAAAAACAGAAAAATGTGCGATTTAAAATTATTATTTATATAAAGATGAACTTATATAGAAATATAGCATGTAAATTTTATTAACTTAAAATTTATATATATAAAACAACAAAAACATAAAAACTAAAACTGCGAATTTATTTACCATTTAGCTTATTTTCTGAAAAATTCCTTAGGTACCGTACTGTCTTGTGAATGATTTCATTTGGAACTATTGTATTCATGGATATATATGGCATATCTTGTTTTATTTAAGATAGGGAAGAACTTTCACTATTTTTAAGGAGTTTCTGTTGCAAATTAACCCATTTCCCATTGTTGTTAAGATCTTAACGCTTAGACTGCTGCAACTGAGCCATAGTGAGATTTGTTATGTTTTATTACCCCTGTTACTCAGTTACCCAGCCGATATTTATATTGTTATTTTAATTATCCACTTGTATAAATCCTCTTTGAAGCTTGAAACCTTGGGTATAATTGTTATGCTTATGGGAATGACTTTTCTATGAACGTTAACTATTTTTCTTGTCCCTTAACTAGAATTCTTGGAAAATATGATTTTAAAAAAGCACATTAAATTCCGTTTACATAAATCTTTTTTTATTAAACATTTTTAAGTTTGAAAATTAAATTAATACTGTGAAAACATATTTAACAAGTTTACTTCAGCTTATAGTTACTTTCTTTGATTTATTTTTCGATTTTATATTGTAATGTTTAGATGTTTATGATTTTGTCCTTTTAATATTGCTGTCACAGCTTGTCGCGGCGGCAGTGAAGATAGTGGCTGTGATTTGTCAGTTGGCCACACAACCAGCTAACCACACTGCCAAAGCGCATAGCCAATGTTGATTTGTTTGTTTGTTTTTGCGTTTATGCATATGGTTAAAACAAAATATAATTAACATGAGAGCATTGAAACACACACTTTAAAACGGGCGCCATTTCAAAAATTCGCCTTCGCTGCAGCTGCAAGCTTTTTGCAGCACGGCGAAAACACAGTTGGCGCCATCTTGCGGCGATGTTGACGTCGTCCATTTATGCTGCATTTTATGCTAGGTTGCGTGACCATCGAAAGCTCTGCGTTGGCTCCAAGCGCAGCGCTGCAAAATATGCAATGAAACTGTAAGAAACATGTTTGTGGGGTGATGGGGGCTTTAATGCTAGCCTTGGCCAATGGGCGTGTGTGTGCGTGTGGGGAGGCAAATGTAGGGTCAGGGGGCGTTGGGCTGGCGATGCCAACAAATTAGTTATAGCATGCGACGTCTGAAGGTCGCCTTTTAGTTTGGCTTAAAGCCATTTATTATAATTGCGGAACTTTTTAACGTTCAGTTTAAAGTTAGTTAGTTTGTGGGCGGCGCCCAGTTGGTGACTGGAACTGAGCGACCCAGTTTAACTGACCTGTTCAAGGTCATCGAAAGGGAAAGGAACTTTCTAGTGGTTATAATAAAAAATATTGATGTGGGTTTAATAGGGGTCAGAATTTCTTTCTTTTCGAAAAAGGAGCTTTTCTATGCTTAAGGTCAAATTTTTTTGTGTGCCTGCTCATATATCTATGTATAATTGTTAGATATATTTATTAAGAAGTTTATCTATATATTGCAGATATGTCTTTTGTTTAAAATTGCGTAAAATATGTGTAACAAATGCAGCTGTTTCTTTTGTTCATATAGCTTTATAGAATATCTATGTTTTGGACCTATCTTTTGTATGCTTTAGATTTATTGTATGTTAATAACTATCTTTGATAAATTGGGCTTTTATTTGTATGTTTAAGATGTGTATGTAACGCTTCAAGTCCTTCTTCTTTGGTGTAGAAGTTTATTTTATGTATGGAAATAAATTTGTATGTTATAAAAGTATATTTCTATGTTTGGTTAAGTAAATATATGTACATATATATTGTTCCTAGTAAGAAATAAAACCACATATATAAAATATATTTTAGGTAATAACATTTTTATTAACATTTCGTTTATTTATTTGTAAATATAGTTGCTTAAACTAGTTTTATACTTAAGTTTAAAGTAGAAAAAACGAACTGAGTAATTTGTTTTTTTTTTTATCTCTTAGAAAATCACACTATTCACAAAAATTGCATATTTTTTTTGATTGTTTTAATTATTTTCATTCAGCATTTATTTGTTGCATTCGGGAAGATTGTACGTTCTGGAATGTCGTACCAGATAGTGCATTTACAAGCTTCAGAATGTTTCAGTGCAAATGCACTCCTGACACGCAGCCCAAAACTGTCGCAAGGATGCTACAGACTATATATATATATATGTATATATACATATATTGATATATATATGTGTTGTGTATTTGATTTATATATTTGTTGTTTAAACTGAAAGAACTCAAATTACTTTTTAAGGCGGCAACGACAACGAGACAACAACGAGGCGGCGGCGTGTCAGTGTGGGCGTGGGCGTGGCAGACGCGGCATCAGCGACCAGAGAGCGAGCAGAGTCAGTTGCACGTTACAAATTCAAATTCTAATTGTTATTGTAATTGTTATTCATGTCATGTAGAACCAAAATAAAAATAGAACAAAAGTACAAATTGAGTGGAAAACGAACACAGAAAAAAAGCAACGTTTTCATCACATGCAAGCGAACGGGGTGAAGAGAACGAGGGTGGGGGAAAATTGTGGCGAACATGACAAAGTAAAGCAGCTAAAAGAAAACCTTATCAATTGTAGATTTCAAATATAACAAATGTGATTAGCAACAATAAATTGTGTGCTTCGAATCGGTTGGCGGCGCTCGAAATGTAAATGGGTCAATTTGTTAGTTCAATCGCTTATACAAGTCGTTTAGTGTGTCATAACTGTCACGACAGTCGCAAATACCCTATCGTGTGGCATGTGAAAACAGTTGATGGACAGCCAACAGGCATGGCAGATATTAGCTGGTTAACTGGGCCAAGAACATCACTATTTGGGTATTTAAAAGGAAAGTGACAATGTAAGAGACATGTTAGATTCTTAATATGCCATATGTATATGCCTATGCAATATAAAACATTTAGAGCTAAATGAAAGCTGCCAAGCATTTATTCTTAAAAACACAATTGTTTTTATATACATTAAAAATCACATTCTATGAAACCTTTGTAATATAAAGCAGAAGAATTTTATTGTTATTATATTTTGTCAACTTGTTAAAAGTCTAAAATAGTTAAGAATCTGGCGAGTTTTATCAATGCTTTTGAAACAGGTTCTGTATTCCTTTGATACCTTTAAGTATTTATTCAACAAAGAAATTAGAAGCATAAGCTGAATTATCATTTCAAACTTTATATGAGCACTATAAAAATTATATAGTATTTAAAAGTTTTTTTTGTGTTCTACTTGAGTTTGATTTGAATATTTATAAAAAATTCCTACTTTCAGATACACCAAGGTGGCTAAGTCAATATGAGTTTAAAACGAATATACTTAAATATAGTTTATGGCCAGCCAGCTGTTTTCCACAATTCACACGCATATACCCTACTGTACCCTATAGAAAAGGGAATGCGCAACGTGCCCAAAGACAAAATCAAACAAAACGAATTGGAACTGAAATCTAGCGCCGCGACGGGGCAGAGTCAATGATAAGATAAGAGCGCCCCAAAAAAGGTGATTAAAAAACAAACTGTTTTTCGTTAATTCCAAAGTCGAATTATTTTTGGTTTCAATGAACGCAAACCAAATGTTCATGTGCGTAAATTTGTGAATTGTAGCGGACACAAAATGGTGTTGTTCGAGCAATTTGTAATTGCAATTGAATTGGGATTTTTGGATTTAACAAATATTTTTTTTGTGGGGCAGATGAATTGGTGCGTGGAGCAGTTGCTTTAGTTGTTGTTGCTGTTGTTGTTGTTGTTGTGGGGTGCAGCACCGCCCATTGTAGAAACGCAATTGGCCTTCAAATCGAGGCCTGTTTCGCTAACTATGCGCCACCAAGGTGCGGCTTTAACAATTATACAGAGAGAAAATAACAACAGCAGCAACAGCAAACTTATGTGCAAGAATCAAATACAAATTGAAGAAAAAACACTTGTCAATAGTTGCTGTTGTTACAACTGAAACGTCACGCAGAGGCCAGAGCAATTAATTGCGTATACGCCGCGTGAGCCGCGCAATTAACAAAAAAAACACCGTTTTTTTCCAGTGTTACACAAAAAATGAGATGAAAAAATAATTTTAATCGCGTGCACGCTCTAATTTCTGGAAAAGCTAAAAACAACAGTAACAAAAAAAAAACGACCAGAGGAAAAAAAAGAGCAGTAATAACTAATAAAGAAATGCACAAGTGCGAGGGTAATAGCAGATGGTACAGTAAAAATCCACTAACAACGCGACCAATTAAATAAATTAAGGCTTATTTGTGCCAGTGTATGTTGTGTGTGTGTGTGTGTGCGCTTAAGCGTATTAAAGCGCGCTTAAAAAGCGTTACAAAAAAACTGTTTGGAAAAAAATATATGAAAATTACAAATATAAATTTATGATGTGTGCTAAATGGGTTAGTCTGTAAACACATGACTATACTCGACTGCACTCTACTCTGTTAACTGTTTAAAAAGAGCTTAAACCACTCTCAGTTGAAGCCGTAGCTATAATATATTTGGAGCTTTTATGGCTAGATATTGGAAGCAATTTTTAATTATCTGCCAAATTCAGCTATTTTTGCTTCATCTGCGGAAAAAGTGGGCGAGTCTTAAATAAATTGGACTCGTACTTAAAAATAGCTTAGATTTTCGGACACATGTCAGAGTTTTAGCTTTGTAAGTTTAGAATTCAAACACATATAACCCACAGGGGCGTGGCCCAGAAATCGGAGCTCTCCAATCAAAATGCGGGTATGCACAATAGTAAATAACAATTTAAATGTGTCATACTTTAAAAACGCAGCTTTTTAAATGCATATAAATATGCACAAAGATTGCAATCAATATACTCTTTTTAACACTAAGCAACGGCCCCGCCCATTTTAAGTTTACGCCTCGCGTTTAGACCTCGCAGACCCTGCCCCCTTTTGGCCGGGCCACTTAGTAACTCGGTTATAATTTCATTAGGCAAATGCTGAGCGCTTTTCATTAACAGTTGCTGTGCCAGGGTGTGTGTGTGTGTGGGTAAGTGTGTGTAGTTGTTGACCAACACGCTTAGCTTTTTTTTTATCTGGGTCATAAACGCCGACACACAAAACCTGCCCTGCCAATGTGTCATAAAAATAAAAAAAAAGTTTAAGCTCGAAGTGTTGCGGGTATTTTTTTTTTCTTAAACATTTTTTATTTCTATTACTGTTTATTTGCTGCCAGCGGAAGTTGGCCAAAAAGAGTTGCAAGTACGTAAAAGCCAAAAGGCAAAAGCCACGCGTAGCAGCTCCAAAAAGCTACTTAAATTCATTAACTGTTCCGAAAAATAAATGAGAATTTGTTGCCAAATGGCAGCCACTTAGCACGTCGCATAATCGGACATGTGTGTTGCCACAGTAAACGCTTGATAAGTGGAACAGCCAATTTGTCATTTATTTAACTGCCAACAAATTGTAGCGTATTAAAAATGGTTAACAAGCAAATATTTGCAACTCAATTTATCATTCAACTTTGCTAGTTAACGTACACTTTAACGAGGCGCTACTGTAGCAGCTTTAGCCATGTGTAAACATAGCTGAATACACGCGCTTTGGCTGGTGTATAACTGGGATTTGATTGTGAAATGTGCCTGGCAACAAAAAGGGCAAAAATATTTAACAAATTCCAATTGGGTTTTTTTTGACGTATTTATTGCATTTTTCTTCATTTTTTAAAAGGGGGAAATTATCTTTTGAACGCCCTGTGGCACATATTTTGGCGTTAATGTTTGTCTACACGGCTTTTTCTCTCTTCTCTATTTCGTTTTCTTGGGTATTTCGGCTAATTTTAAATACCACGCAAAATTATTGTTATTTTTTTCTTTCGAAAGCGGCAAACAAGAAAAACAACAACACGAAACTGGGAACTGAGTCATGAGGCAAATGCGTGATAGGCTCGAAGATTTGTGCGGCCAGGCGAGAACCGAGTAAAACGTAAATGTTGAAAATGTGAGATTGTGATATACGGGAATGAAAGAAAATATATATATATATAAATATATGTACATAAATATGCATGTATGTACATATACATTGAGCGAGAGAGGGAGAGAAAGCGTGAAGATTAACAAGAGTTGAATAAATTGTAAAATTTTTAATTGAAATTCACAGTTTTTGTGTGGCAATACTCAACTTAAATAGACTTAATAGACGTATCTATCTTTCCATAAAGAAAGTGGAAAAATGCTTTTCAAATTAAAATCAAAAATATTCAATATTGTAAAAAACTTTAAAAGCAATTCTATAATTTAGCAGTGCTGTCAGTTAAACGTTTAAGAAATTTACACAAATTCAAGAATAAATCTTAACAAAGATTAAACTCACTAGAGTACATAGAAATGATACGGAAACCATTTGATATAACGAAGAATCTAACGAAACTACCATACATAGAATATAGTGAGAAAAGAGACAGAAAAGATATAGGAACTAGGAAGAAGTTACAAAAAATAATATGCAATGATATATAATGCTGCTTATGAAAGAAACATTTTAAAAACCTTTCAGATAATGGTGCAACAGAAATTAAATAACAATATATACAAAATTCTACATCTTTAATATAGAGGAAATACTAAATTTGGCTTTACACAAAAGAAAGAAACTGAGAAAACGTATTTAATAAAGGTTAATATATTTAAAGGTAACAAAGTCAAGCACAAACGCTACAAGAAGCTACTGTTTATATATAAATATTTGAATTTCATTATAAAAATGCACACAATTTTGTGAAATACTTGGGTTTTATTAACAGTTTAAATGAAAAGCTGCTTAACATTACAGGTTTTTTCAGATGGCAATAAATGTCACTCAAAAGACAAAGAGCGTGTTTCAGTTGAGTAATTTAAAATTCTAGCTTGGCATTTAGTATGAAACCGGCAAGTATACACACACAAACACACACACACTGGCACAACACATGACACAGTTGAAATGTCTAATTCGTCTGTTGTGCAAAAACAAAGGCAACTGTCTTTTAGAAAACGAAGCGAAGCAAAGGAAAATTTGAACTAGTTAAAGTTGCAAGCAGTTGGCCAAGTTGGCAGGCCACAGAAGTAGACTATATATACATTTATATATATATATGCATAACTATGTAAAGTATATTTAGTATATGCCTATAGATACGATTCTTGGCAGGTTGGTTGGGTAACACTGCAGCTGAGCTGACCCAAATTGCTGGGCCTCGATTTATAGTGTTTGTGTTTCGTGTGTGATGTAATAAGTGAAAAGCGAAAATGACACAAAAGTGCGCATTGATTTTGCCAGTGGCAAGAAACGAGGGAGATGAGCCAATGTATGTGTGTGTGTGTGTGTTTGTGTGTGTGAGCAACTGAATTTATGCACTTTGCAGCGTTACGTTCTCATTCTCATTGTCAATTTGCATTTGGCCGTATTTTTAGCAACATTTTGGGCCAACATTTCGCTTTCAAATTGTCTACATTGTATATATTCAAGTATATATGGGAGGCAAGTACCTTATACCCCACCCTTTTTTTTCGTCTTTTTTCTGTTTATTTGCCAATGTGCAGTGCAGAAGTGCATTTTGGCAACGGGCCAAAAGAGAATTTTTATTTTTGGCTACTTGGCTAAGCTCACAGCGTGCGCAGCCTTGCGGCACAAGCTGCAGCAACAACAACACCAGCAGATACCAGATATGCAAGCATATATATAAATATATATACAAAGAGATAGCTATATATATATAGCTATAGCTGTGCATTTGCTAGATGCCCAGCCAAGTTATGTGTAGCTAAATCAATAGAAATAGGACGAAAAAAATATCCTCACTGAAAGTTTCGTAACAAATTAACACAAAGAGCTCTCAGCTGATGCGGCTCGTAGAGTGGGTTGCTTTGGCTGCTGCGCCCACAATAACTGGGTCATAACACTGACCCAATTTCGGGTGTAGTTTTTCTAACGATAACTGCAATTGGATGTGAACTGAAAAGTGAAGCTGTTGGCCTGAAACTGGGCAACTGGGCGACCTTGTCGGCTACGCTGAAGGTCGGCCCCGGCCAACAGAGCATGAAATATTCACAAAATGCTCGCACTACACATTATTGGTATATATATATATATATATATATATATATATATATAAATATATTTGATGTATGTAGCAGCTCTGCTATATAAATGTTTTTCTCTACAATATACAATATATACAGATTTCCAAGCATTTTGTTTTGCTTATCTGGAAACACGTGATTCATGAATAGGAAAAACAAAAGGCTGCTGTTAACCCAGACATCTTATCAGCGCATTTTGTTGCAAAAAGAAATAAATGACAAAGATGTAATACCCTGGCGTACATTTAGCTGATGTGCTATATATTCCATTACTCAACTGAGGAAGACTTGATTTTGCTAATTTTTTAATATAAGATTTCAGTTCAAAGTCGAATCTTTATTAAATAACCAATGTTTAAAGCAATACACATTAGTGACAAAGTATTACGAAGCGAAAAGGATTCACAGAAAGGATTGAACATCTGTTTCCAAAGTCAAATTAAATCGATATTATAAGTGTAAGGCTAATACAAAAGTTTATGAAGGACTATAAAGTAAAGCTTTCACAGATTGAGAAAACTCAGTCAATAGCTATTAATATTACCATATCAAGAATATTTAGTCTGTCTTTAATGTCTGACATATTTATTAGCAACATCATTATATCCCCTACTAAAGAAGGCAAAGAAAATGTTATAATTTAGACACATGTCTATCAAATGCGTCGGCTGCTTGTAAATGTGCGTCAAGTGCAAAGTATCTTTTTTGTGAAGTATCTTTTACAAAGTATCTTTCACAGCCGCAGTCAAACTAAACTGACTAATGAAGCAGCTAAACGTCGCAGACACTTGATGATGTCATTTAAGGTTTTAATTTTTTTTTGTGTTCTGATACGTAACAAACGGAGAAGCAGACAGATAGATAGACAGCCAAATAGAATAGATAGCTAGACAAGTGGCCGCAAGAGTGTGTGTTTAGGTTGTTGACGCGTCTGCTGATAGGAGAGAACAGTTGTTCAGCTTGTTGAGGTACAAATTCCACAGCGTATTAAAAAGGCAAACAAAAATAAGACAAACTTTTGAAGCTAAACACAGTGTTTGTTTGATGAGCTAAACTTTTAAACCGTTATTGACAACTATTGGGCAGTAATTGTTATTTTATTGCTTTTATTGCAGTTTTTACCAAACATGAATCCCTGGTAAGATGGTTTGTTTCCATTAACGAGTAAGCACTTTACAGAGGAAATGTGTCATGAATACAACAACTGCTTTTTGCTACTTTCTTAAAAATCAATAGCTGCAGCTTTGGCTCACACTTTATATATGTTCAATTTTAAATTTCCAATTATTTCTCGTTCAGTTTTTGCCTTATCGGTTGTTATGCAAAATCCGGGACTTTTATAGTTCTTGGAATGGTTGGCATTCAACTTTTGCTTTGCACTTGCAGCTACATCGAATAAAATATTCGATTTCGTGTGTTTTATACAAAGTTCATGATTAATTGCTTTTGCAATTTGAAAATAACTAAATAAAAAACCGAAAACCGGTTTTTCGAAATGAGCTTTTGCAACTGCAAATTCATTGTATATAGATACATATATACATTTATAAAAAATCGCACTGTTGTGCGCTAATTGAGCGAATAATCGGTTTGTATTACAAATCAACATGATACATGAGTGAAGTTATTTTTTATTTTAGCTTTTGTGCGGCCCTCACAAAATTGTGAATCATTTTAGCGAGGGAATTTTCAAGTTTCTGCCTTGAGCGTAGCTTTAAACCGGGTAAAAACCATTTTTGTTTTTATCCAAAATGACATCAAATGCTGTTATGGGTATTTTTTTCCTGTCTCTCTCTTTTTCTTTTTTTTCTATCTTTCTGTGTCAAATGCATTTTTCAGTCATCTTTTCACACACTTACAGACAGCGACATGCAAATGCCACACGGAGACACCAACAATACCAAATCGACCTCATAACGAGCCTTGCAACGCCCACACACCCACACAGTTAGTGGTGTATGTGTATGTTTGTGTGTGTGTGTGTGTGAATAGTCTACCATATGCCGTTTGTTATTTTTACACACAGAAAATATTGCAAAATTCACAAAATGTGCGAAACATGGCTGTGAGCTTATGTGTGTATGTGTGCGTGTATGAAGATACCTATATAAGCCAATAAAACTGTGCTAATGTGTGTGTGTAATGCAAGCTGCATGTGTGCAAGGTCAAGTGGTTACGTTATGCCGTGGGTATCGGTGTGTGTGTATATCAATATATGTGTACATTGTTGTTGTTTCAGCGACTGCTACTGTAAAATTGCGCATACGCCGTGTTTGTTCGCGCTTCTTGTTTAATTGCCAGCGCACGAAATTCGTTTCAAGTTGGCCGCTATTTAAAGCGACGCTTTAATTGAGATTTCGCTGCTGTAAATGCAATTAAAACAATATAACGAACACACACACACAGTCAAGGATGCCGTTCAAAACAGAGCTTTATGCATTATATAATGCAGCAACAACAACAACAAAAATGAATAGAAGAGCTCACGAAAAAAACGGGGTTGCACTTACAGCAACAAAACCAAGCGAACTGCAGGCAAATCTAAATTTAAACTGAACGAAAGAGTTGCCAAATGCCAGAAAGCAGAGCGGGAGAGGGCTGGGCAGAAGCAGCACACATGTATTAGTGTGCGTGTGTGGGAGAATGTGAATTGATGTGACGGAAGCAGCCGCTGCCGCAGCAGGAGGCGTGGATGATGAGCCGCTGATTGTTTTCAAACTCGTACACGCAGCTGTAGTAGCAGCAGCAATACAGCTGAAAGCTTTTAAAGCTTGACTTTAACGGGGCATTACGATAGAAAATGTTAAACAATTGCGAATGTTTCACAGGGCTCTGTTTTAATTATTTGCTCAATGTTGCATAATGCTGCAAATACAAAGTACGTAAAAATGAAAAGAAGAAATGCATGCAAGCAGATGCGCCGACAGCGTTACGTGTGCATTTAAAACAGTTTATGCAATGCACACGAAGACAAAAACACACACCACCAACACACGACAAGACACACAAACTAAAACAGCTGTTTTAAAAACACGTTGCAACAACCGCTGTTCGCCTAATCCGAATTCCACAAAGTCCACAAAGTCCAAAATAAATGCCAACTGACTCTGTTGGCTGTGCTCCTCGCAGCCGCCTCGTGTTGTTAACTCGATGTGGAAATTAAAACTGACGACTGACGTTGCCCGTTGCAGCTGAAGGCAGCGCCAAACGCCGCCAAAACGCTGTCGACGCCAACTGCAACTGCGGCAGCGACAGCGGCAGCGACTGCAATACGATTGTTGGTTGTTGTAAAAGAAACTGTTACAATTTTAGGCCAATTTCTTTGTGAACGCGACGCGACGCGAACCGACGAAGACGACGACGACGACGACGACAACAATTTCGATGGCCACGCGGCGTGAATGAAACTTGCAGCGCTGCGTGTCCAATGTTTAAATGTATGCGTGTCGGTGTGTGAGTGGAGTGAGTTGGCGCGCTGGCAGCCCCAAAGACGCGCAAAGGTGAAATATACTAAACGCTGGGCTGTGCATTTTATTTCGGTACGAGCCTCGCTCTCGCTGCAGCAAGGTGCTGCAAAGTTGCCGCAAAAACAGCACATCAACACGCCAACATCCCAACACACACACAAGTACAGGCAAAAAGACTTTAACTAGAGAACGCGCAACTTTTCATTTCGTTTCGGCGCAAAGTAAACTGCAAACTACGCTGCTCTAATGCTGAAGCGCAACTGTCAGCTGCTCAACGCTCGCACTCAAAAGCTAACTGAGCAGAACAAGTAAAACCCAGAGAGCGACAGCAACAGAGAAAGAGAGAGAGAACGCGCGCGATTTTAAAGCTGTAGAGCTTTTTGGCTTGGCGCCCACACACAGCGGCAAACGATGAATAGCAAACAGCAGGAAGCAGCTTTAGCTTTGCAGTTCTGCCGCCTGCATCTGTTTCTTGCTTTAACTAATTTTTTCGATTTTTAAAGTTGTAGTTGTTGCTATTGGCATGACGCAAATGTAGTATACGGGGGCTGCGCTCATGCTAAACAACTGAATGTATAACAAGCTGTCTCTCACGTTTGAGTTGATGGCGCGCTGTCGCCGTCGTCGTTGCTGCTTTAGCTTCTGCTGCGCCCTCTACATAGATAAGTGTTGCTGTCTCGCTTGCGCTCAAATTTCTCATGTCAGTTGCATTTTGCATTGGGCGTTAATGTTCAAGGTGATTTACCTTTGTGTGTGTATGTGCTTTTCTATGTGTTTGTGTGAAGGCGGCTTACCATGTGTCACACTTTTAGCTAGAGTCGCCCTGTATGCGCGCACATTCCGCAATTATGTGAAATTATCGATCAAATTTTGTTCTAAGGTCAACTTAAATTGAAAATTAAGTTTTATATACATACACACTTTAGTTTATAGCTGTGTGTGTATATGTACACGTTTCATACTGTGAGGCCAGCTGCTATCGCTGTTAATCTCGTTGTGCATGACTAAAAACATTTCGTGTCATTATTTAGAGTTTTTTAACTACATATTTATGCATATTTACTTCATGCGTATATAAATCTGAGATTTTTTTTTTGATTTAATGGAAATTTAAAAGCTGCAGCTTCAGTTTTTACCTACGAATTTATATATAAATACAGTGAATATATATCTTATCCTCTGTATTGTTGTTTTGTCAATACACATAATCTGCTGCTTTTATTGCTTTGTATTAGTTATCAGCATTTGAGGTTAGCTATCAAAATTTAACGATTGCTTTTTGCTTTATAAAATATTTATTTGTTCCTGTTTCTATCTCTGTGCTTTTTAGCTGAGTCATAAATATAAAGAACTAAGCTAACTAGTAACAAATTGTTATAAACTAAAAGCAATAATTATTGCGTAATGACTTAAAAGAAGATTAATAAGCAATTAAGGTATTTGTATATAAGGAATACGAGCGTATTCATAAAAAAGTTATTTCTATAATTTAATATTTAAATTAAATATTATTATTTAATTACTTTAATACATTTTTTTCTAGCACATACAAATCTGTCAAACTTAGTCGAAAGCTTTTCGCCGCAATCCGTTTTGCCAGTGCAAAGTTTGCGAATGCAAAACAAAGTAAAATCGCAAAATTAAAGCTTAAAACAAGCTACGTTCCAAAGGTTCTTAAGTTCAAGCGAATTCTAACTGGTTTTTAATTTGAAGTAGCAGCTGATCGTTGATTGATTGCATTGAGATTTGCACAAAAAGTCGAGACATATATATATACATATATATATAAATTATATATAATTGGATATATCTAACCTGTTCCTAATATACTCTGCGTGACAATTGCGTAACTTTGCAAACATTTAGCTGCGTGTTTTATTTTTTCGCTATTTCTTTTTATTTTCTTTTAATTATAATTCATTGCAATTTTTCAAGCTGATTTCATCACACACAAAATGTTAACATGAGCTCATTTATGGCTTGAACTTTGACGAATTAGCAGCGTAGCTAAAGTGAAGGTTATAATTATATAAATTTATATATATATAGATATATGTATATTATATTAGCTGCAGGTGTGCTTGCCCAAAAGCAAAGCAAAAGGAAAATCATGTGATGCAGCGTGGGTATCTATAAGATATATGTATATAGATTACATAAGCGACTAGCTATATATATATATATATATATATATGTGTGTATATATATTTAATGTCGTCGCATGTGCCGCGGCCAAAGCAAAGGAAAATCAATTTCGCTTTCCTTGACCTCGTGGCTGCACAAAGCAACAACAACTACAAAAAGCACAAAGTCAGTCGACAAAGGATAATTGAGGGTCATTTGAAATGCAAAAGTGACAAAACGCCGCTGCAGCTAAATGCAAATAAATGTCGAAATAATGTCAACAGCTTTTGCCCGCAGCTAACAAATTAGAAAATCCCTCAGCCAAACCGGGGCCCCTCCCCCGCGCCCCCTTGGCCATCCTCCCCCTCGCTGTCAATGAGCCAAAAAGCAGCAGCAGCAGCAGCAGCCAAAGCGAAACGAAAATAGAAAATTTGTTGGTTTTTCTTTTAGTGGCAAAAGCGCTGCACGCGATTTTCTTAAAGCCAATTCCAATTGCAGCATGAAAATCTCTTTTAATTGTTCAACTTTGAATTGTAAAAAGAAAAAAAACGCAAGTAAGAATGTAATTGTGGGAAATGGTTGACTAAGAGATACCCTGTCGACATTTGGCATATACAATTTTAGATAATATTAAATCAATTTTAAATTTAAAAAAAATTTTAAACGAGCATTAGAATCTGTTTTAAACTTAAGAATCAACGCTTAAAAATTTGAGGACTAAAGAAAATCATGTTTTAGGATCGATATTTATTGGTTTATTCTATATTCAAATATATTTTGTTTCTTTAATTACAAAACCAATCCACCCTTTTAATCTATTTTCAATTGACATAGGGTATACAAAAAATCAAAGTTAGGGAGAAAATTTTCACTTAGTACGGACTGTTTGCTGACTGCTTGGTTTAATTAAATTTTCAACAAAGTTTTTCAGAGCGTTTCTTAGCGAAGGCGCATTCAAGCGCATTTTTTACAAACACCCCCCGCCCCCGCCCCGCTTCTCCTCTCCCCGCCCCCTTTTACCCCACCCACCCAAGTCAAAATGAGTGCGTGAAACCTTGTTTTTAAATGTGTGTGTGTTGTTTGCTTTCGAGTCATAAATATTGATAAATAACTGAAAAATAATCGTTAATTAAATAGTAATGTGTAATTTAACAATTAAATGCTGAATATAAATATATGCAATTTTTGTTTGAATTTTTTTTTTGTTTTGTTTCTTTTCACTGATTTTCTTTGTTTGCTTACTTAAAATTATTTTTGCTCAAATCGTTCGCAATGATTTAATTTGGGCTACAAATTTTTTATTTTTATTTTTGTTTGGGGTACATAAATGAAAAAATCGTTAAACAAAGCTTATGGCTAATAAATATTTAGTATGGTCAAATGAAATTTGAACAAAGTTAAAACAAAGTAAGTATTATAAAAAAAAAATATATTTAAATAAACATTTAAAAACTTTTGGACTTGCAAAAGAAAATGGAGACAATTTGACAAATTTTTAACGCTACTCACCCTGTGCTGGCAGTTGCTGTTGTTGCTGTCATTGTAGTTGTTGTTGTTGTCGTTGTGGGTGTTTTTGTTGTTGCTGCTGTTGCATGGCTGCCAACGGCCACTGGATACCACCAGCTGTGTTCACTTGCACAATATTTAAAGCGAGCACAGGGTGTATCCCAGCGGCAATCGCACAGAAGCTTTTTTCCCAACGAAAGCTAAGCGTGGACACAAACCACAAGTCGCTGCTGTTGCTTTTGCTGCAGCTGCACATATTCCCTCTCTCTCTCTTTCTCTGTATTCCTTGTCGTTTTTGCAAACACACTTCTTGCACTCGTTTCATATTGCATTTTTCACTGGTGCATTTTTTTAATTTCACAATATTTGTTATATACACTATATACAACATAAATACAGTAAAATAGCATATTTAAAGCACTTTAAATAATATGGTGAAGTGTTTTGGAAATAATTTTCAACAACATTTAGAATGGAAATATTTTTAAATATAAAACAAATTTTGTCAATTTAAATATGTATTAGTTTTGTACTTGTTTAAAATTGTACAGCGTAAATATAAAATTTAACTGTGTTAAGCCTGGTTTTACTTTGATTTTCCAATTGTTTAAATTGCAACATATTTCCATATTATTTATATCGCTTCTCGTTTGCACATTTATTTGTAATGAATTTGCTGCCAGCTGCCCTTGGACTAAGTCACTTCGATTAATGCCACAATGTGGCATGTAGATAAATGTATCTATAGCTATCCACAGGCACACATACGCTTATTTATATATATATATATACATATATATATATATATCTATATATACATAGAAATTGATATGTGTATGTAAAACACATGCAAATAACTTAACGCTGCTTACGCATCGCATCTAGTTTGTGGTATCTGTGTGTGTGTGTGAAAAGGTCAAAAGCACAAAATGTGTTGCATACGCAAAGGAGCAGCATGAGCTGGAGGCAATTGTGTGCGTGTTTTTAATGTCATAATTTAAAAAGAACAGTTCCATATGTTTAGCGACATAAAAGCTAAATAAAAATACAGATAAACACGCGAACAAGCTTACACACACACACTGACGTATTTTTAGCTTGCTAATCAATTTTTTCACACCAGATTATGTTATTTTGGTGTTTTGTGGTCAATTAACGCGCTCATTTGGCAACTTTACACACACACACACATTTCGATATAAATATTTGTAGTTTCTGGCAGAACTGTTCTGCATAGCTTAGCACCGCCTAACCTCGCCGGGAATGCGCTCAACACTGAACCTTGTTTGCGCCAGGCAGTCAGCTAGGAAGCTAGCGTAGCAGCAGCAGCATCCTGTCGGCTGCAGCTGTGTTCGCACAGGTGCGCGTCATCGTATCCCAGTAAATATGCAACAGCATTATTCACACACACAAATGCACGCACACTGAAAGAGAAAGTTTCGGGCAGCTGGCATACAACAAAAGCAAACAGTTGGCAGAAGTCAGCAGCGACGCAGCAGCGCTGCTTTAAGTCGCCCACGCAAAAGCTATTCAAAGCTTTTTTGTGCCTTCTCTCGCCTGACTGTTTGTTTTTGTTTTTCTTTTCATATTAGCTTATTTACTAAGTACTCACAGCATATGCGTACATACATACATACCTGCTGCCAGCAGACAGCGCTCTTGCTCTCCAACTTACGTCGCCCGCGCTCTCCAGATATCTCTCTCTCTCTCATGTGCTCTGCACTTCCGTATGCCGGTTTTGGCTGCGCTCTGCCAGCGTCGCTGTCGAGTCAAGTTAAATGGAACACACGGCCGACGTACAAGCGCAACAATAAAAACATTTTCAAGTTCAAGTTGGCCGCTCAATGCGCATGTCATGCGCCATTTTTGTTTGCCCGCTCGCTCGCACACACACACTAATACACACATGTGTCTATCGCTAGGCCCGTTGCAGCAGCAGCTGGAGAGAGGGGGCAACAGGCAACTCTGGTGCATTCTCATTGTTCTTGTTATTGTTTACCATTTGTTGGCTCTATCGATGTGATTCCTCTTTTGCTGTCGTCATGCGAAGGCTGGACTAAACTGTGGCACAAGATGGCTAGCATGATTTATTTACTTTTTTGTGTTTACTTTTATTTCACAGGCCCTTTTTTGTGTTTGGTGGGTGTGTGTGTGTGTTTGCTGTCCTTGTTGTTGTAGCTGGCTCACTCGGTTGTCGCTAATTAAATTTCCGTGCTGACGCTGCTGCCACACTAAAAATAAACAAACAAAAAAGATTCTTGATTGAAATTCTATAGGTAAAATTGACTTAATGAAAAGTCCAGGCAACCATCAAAAAATATGCATGTGTGAGTGTGTGTCTGTGTGTGTGTGTGGGCGTAGGAGGCGGATTAATCAAAAATAATATTTGTGTTTCCCTCAGGCTGTTCGCATATTTTATAAGCTCGTATATTACATAAATATATAAAAGCTTATATGTGTATGAAATCGATTTATTGGCTATCGATAGTATGCTTAATCTTAGAATTTAAGTAGATTGTTTATATAAACTCGAAAAAGAAAGAATGCAAGCGTATACAAAATTCGATTGTTTAAAAACCAAATGTTTTTGCATACCATGAAGCCCAAAAAAATTTGCATTTAATTTATGTCGACACACGTGCAAATTTCACACTTGGCAACCGTATTAGATACATACATATATACACAATACAAATAAATACACAAAAAATGACAGAGCACGAAGAAAATGTGACTCAGAGCGTAGATACTTTATAAAATGCTAAACTTAAAATAGACTCTGTATTTCAACTAACAAACCGTAAGTTTTGTTATTTGTGGTATTTTAGTTTAGTTGTTTAGTTTAGTTTTAAAAACATCTTCAAAAACGTGTTTTGAAGAAAAGCATTATATTAAGAGAAGTCAATGCTCTATATCATAATCAAGTTCAAGAAGCGAACTTTAAAGGTAAGAAATATCTAACTTAATTCTTCTTTGCACATAAATATTTTCATGTTACTAACTAATAAACGTTTAACAACACTGTTTTATTATTTTGCTAAAAATTTCACAACAGCTTTCAAATACTTAGGCAAAATAGTTTTTTTTAATGACACGCCCCATTCAAGGTCTTTGTAAATACTTTAAATTTGCAGTGCAACGAACTCGCACACTATTCAAAGTGCAAAAATAATATTCATTTAAAATGTTTGGAATGCATTATGCCATAAAATATATACTAAAATTTATATGCATTTTTGTTTTTTCTTTTATTGCATTATGCCAAATTGCCTTCGAATCTTGCAAATTTTGTGCAGTGCATATTTTGTTTAGAAGGGCGTCTGCGGCAAAGTGTGAAATCGATTTTGAGTGTCGAATATGTTGTTTTTTTTTTTTTTGTTGTTTGTGTAAGCTAAAAATCCATTAAGCCGACACGGCGCCTGGCGTTTAATTAAATGTAGAGCTAACAGTTCTTGTTTTTTTTTTTTGGTATTGCCATGCGGTCAGACAAAGGAATGAAATAGAAGGGAAAGAGAAAGGGTTACAAGAATGCGATTACGATTGCTGCAAAGTTATCGTCAACATCAATTCAATTAAAGCGCTGAGTACAGGGCAAAAAGAGACAAAAGAGACAAAAGAGACAAGAGGAAAGAGCAGAGTGCAAGCCAGATAAATAATAAAATGAAAATGTCATAACGCAAAATAAAAAAGTGCTTTAAAAGGCAGAGCACGAATAGAAACTACCCTGAACACAGTTATAAACATTACATTCACACAATAAGAGAATACCTTTGAAACTATGCATATGATCTTTATCGGGACTTAAAAGCTCTCTGAAAATGTTTTTCATATCTTCTTGCTTCACCCTGTTGCATACATTTCAACATAACTAATATACCTCATTAAAAATTTCCTATTGGCTGAAGGTATAAAAAGTCAACGTCACTTTTAAAGCAAATAACTTTTGTGCTTTTTATTGGCAAGCCAAAAAGCGCATAATAAAGAGAAAGAAAGAGCGTAGTGTTTATTTTTTAGCGTGCGTATCGTTGAATTTTAATGTTTTCTTTTTTTTAATCTTTCGTTAAATTTTTTTTTGTTTGATGTGCGTTGCTTTATGGTTGTGCTTTTCGTTGGCTTCCTCTTCCTCTTTGTTTGACGCCGTTCTCGCTTTGTCTTTTTGGCGTCATGCCCTCTCGCTTTGACCTGCTGTCTCGTTTCTCACTTGCGCAGCGAAACGTGCCAAACTGGTTTATCACACAGTGCTACACACACAGACACAAACACAAACAAGCAGCAGTGGTGCCTATTCGCTCTCTCGCGCTGCTTGCATGTACAACTAGTATCTTAACCTTGAACTTGAAATACATACAGCCCGCCGCCGCCACCTCGACACACTGAATGACAACAACAACAGCAATGACTACGACGTTGCCGTTGCCGTTGACGCTGACGCCAGCAGCGCCGCCATCTCCGCGTAAGCATTTTTATTTTTGCTGCGCTCTTCTTTTCACTCGTGCCATGTGTTTGCGGTTTTTTTTTTCGTCCGTCTGTCTGTCTGTCTTTCGGTGTGTTTGGCGTGTTTTGCAGCTTTCTTCACATTTGTTTTTTTTGCCTGTTTTGTATAAGACTTTTACACATGAGCTTGTTAACTGCACTATCGATTACTTTCTTGTTTTTGTTTTTTAAACACTTAGCATAGTTAATTAACACAATTAGGATTTATTGTAAATGAACAATTTGACATTAAATTACCAGTACCTTTGTTGCCTATGCTATTCGCTTTTAAACTTATTTCCCATTCAAATGAGATCTTTTTTATCGATAAACAACACTAGGTTGTGAATTCAAACTACAGGGATTTATTGTAATCGAGTGTAACTATAAAAAAATATTAAAGTTTTGCTACAAACACGATAAACATTCCATTCAAATGTTTGCAAAAGATCCATAATTCGTTATTGTGGAAATAAAATGAAAAGTAAAAGTTTTAATTTTTTTATTTCGTAGTTATCGCTCATTATCGATAGTTTGTTTATGACTACAGTTTCGCTATAGTTTTTGAAATTTATATATGATATTGATATCGATAATTCACGAATCCGAATCCGCTACATACATATATATGTATATTGGTAATTTTTCTCAACTGCGCTTATTTATTTCTTGCAAGTCCAACCACGATGACGCCACTTTTTGCAATTATTGCAATGGCGAAAAGATGACTCTTCTTCCGCTCTTCCCGCCCACTTCCTATTGCTTTACTCTTGCTCTTAATTTGCCGCGTGTTACGTAAACGAATTTCCGAATCTCACATTTTGCGCAAACAAAAACACGCAAGCAAACTTGACTCAAAGGTACAAGCACACACACACACATATATATACATATGTATATTAAAAGCGAATACCGCACTTATTTGAGTGTACTTGTTGGTTTTGCGGTTTGTCAGCCTAAGCAGGTTGGCGAAGCAAACGGGACGCGGCTCAGTTTTTGATTGCGAGAACCTACGAGATACAAACACATACATATGCAAAAAACTATGTACTCAAGTATATATCAGTACGTATAGGTAGTTGTAGATGAGTGGGCAGCCAGCGAGTGCATCAGCATTTAGTATTGCACTCTGTTATAAAAACATACTGATAAATATACAAATACATTTATATAAAATAACATTTGCACACATATGGATAAAGTGTAGTTTACAATTTCACAGAATTGTTTAACAATAGTCATGTCATATTTATATAATAAGCGAGTTTGATAGACAGCAGCTTTAAAACAGTTGGCCAATTAAAAGGCAGTTACACTTTGCGTTAAGTCACGTGACATTTAAATAGAATAAATACTGGAATAGAATAAAGCAACAGTCAAAAGCCGGGCGAAGGGGATTTTACGTACGTACTCAAATTTCGCAAAGCTTATTATTTGGTATACAAATATGTATAAAAAGAAAACTTGAAAAGAATACGTTTAAAAATAAACTAGTTTATAAGCTAGTTGTAGCTATTAACATTGTTTATGTATAGTTTTGTACTTTATAAACTGGCTTTAAATATAACATATCAATTTTATATAGTTCGTTTGGAAATCAGATATTTCTACAATAAGATTGGTCATTTTCCATGAAAATTTCTGTTGGTTTTGTTTAAAAGCACTTAATCCAAATAATATAACCTATCTCAATAAAGTATAAATTAATAAGTATGATTGTATAAAGCATCCTAAGCAGCAGAAAAACATTTCTTTATATTCTTAGCTCTGTCCTTTGAGTGTTGGAAGTGTGGCAAAGTAACGTTCGACAGGAGCAGTGTTGCAAAAGGCGTGTTAAAAATGGTGTGATCGAAGCTTTTGATTGAAAAAATAAAATATTGTTCACAAAAATAGTCTAACAACACTAACACTTTATAGATTAATAGCCCAAAATTAGTATGTGCTTTAAAACACATTATCTCATTTCCAACTTTTAACAAAATTCAGCTGTTGCGTCTTTTGATTTACGTCTAGTCCATTTGCACTTTAAATGATTTGCGCTGCGTACTAGACTGGAAAATGTGGCATTATTTTAAAGCAGAGTTAAAAGGTTTTCTTTTTTCCTTTGTAATTTTTTCAAGACATGTTGGCCGTTTGGCTATTAAATGTAAAATTCCAATGAATAATTGCAAGTTGGCAAAAAAAAACAAAAAGAACATGCACAAAGCGAAGGAATAAAAAGCGTAACTTCTAAAGAAAATCATTTTATTGTTTTCTTTTTGCGTTTTGTTATTAATTCTATTCTCTTTTATTTTTTGCTTTACGCTCTTCGCTTTTCAGTACTGTTTATACATACCTACTATCTATAAAATGATTTTTTTTCATTTTCTTTTTTTATTTTGTTGCGGATTTTGTTTTCAACCCGTTTTTTTCTATTTTTTTTTTGTCTTTTTTGTTTATGTTATAAATATATTTTTATATTTCATAGCAAATGCGGCGGCAAAACAAAATTGTTGTTATTGAAAGAGTGCCGGGACGCACGTATGCATATTTATGTGTGTTTATGTGAGTGAGCGGCGTTACAAGAAACGTTTACGAGCTTTTCTTTTAGCCTCTTTCACCACGGCGACAACGTACAAAAACAGTTATCGCATAAAACAAACCAAAATAATACAAACGTACGTAACTACGACGCAATAAAGTTTACTCACACTTTTTTTGGCACATTCTTCGCATCTCTCAACGCAGATTTGCGTTATTTTCATTTCGAGCTTTTGTGTCGCTTGCGGCTTAAACGGGGGTTGCTTTCTGCCATTCTGCGTGGCAGGAGTAAAACAACAACGCAATACACTCACATAGAAACATTGATACATATGTATATTTATTTGGAATTTTAACTGCCATTTATTTCCGCATTCCTTACTGCGCTTTAGGCACACAAACTGCGCAACGGACACTCGAGCAGGAACTGCGCTGCGATCGGTTAAAGATGCCGCTGCTCAATGCCGTTGCTGTTGGACACAGGCCACATGGAAAGCGCGCTGTATGTTTGTCGTTGCTACTGCGCGACGTCAACTGTGGCAGCGGCAGAGCTTCTATCTTCTACTTTTTGCTCTCGCCGTACGCTCACTCACACTCTCTTTTAAGTTTCGTCAAGTTTTGGGTTTCTTCCTGTTCCTGTTGTTCTTCCACAAGTCCACACCACCATGATTGCCCTACTGCCCCACACACCGTCGTTTCCATCGTTTTCACACAACACGTCGTGGCCTTCAATCGAAATTCTCTCTCGCTCTTCCACTCTTTTCAGCTGGCGCGCTCTTTCTATTCTGTCGCTCTCTCTCTGCTATTGTCATTCTTTCATTCATACATTCTACTTGTCCCTTCTTTGCTCATTTACACAGTGTGTGTGTGTGTGTATTTTTATTAACCATATGCGTGTGCGCTCTGCATTTGTGTTGGTGTTCTTGCGCTTGCTGTGCTTTTGCACTTTTTTTCTTCCTACTCTTGGCTTTCTATGCTGGCGCACATTTTATCTATGCCTGCTTATGTTATCCGTGAGTGTGTTCGTGAACTGTAAGAGCTTACTTTTGCTTTTTGCTGCGCTGCTGAGTTTTTGTTTTGTGCTGCCCTTTCTGGTTTAAAATAGAATCACTCTCAATATTTAGCCTTGACAGGATCTTGTTTTTGTACAAACACAAAAACATACATATGTACATACGTTCATTAGTTAAGAAAGCTACCAAACAGGAGACTTTTTTCAACATAATACTTAATCATATTATGATTTTTTATGATTTCATCAGACACAGCGAATTGAAAGTAAACTGTGCACTCTAGTGCAGGTCGCGTGACGAACGTCTGCGCAGTGTTAGAAAAAAAACTAAAGCACATTTGGTAATTAAAATTGAATATATAGTAAAATTATTTTGTGAATTTAATGTTATTCAATTCCTGTTGCTGTAAAGGTAAAGTTAATAAATCTTTTTGACAGCTTTATTTTCTGTTCTTTTTTGTTGAAAACCAAAGCCTAAAAGGCAATATTTGTTTGCTTCTAAAAAAAATTAAAAAGAAGCATCTAGATTTCCAGGCGATCTATTTGCTGTTCCAACATTTAAAATTTTTATATTTATGCATTGTTTGAATATTGTTGCATTAGAATTTTGTGTTAATAAAGTTATTTATCTACTTTCAAACATTTAAAATGTCCTTATTTATTTATTAAAATTTTTTGTTAAAAAAATAGTTAGAAAGTGTGTTTGCCTTGTGTCTTGTTGCGTTAAAGAACCATAAGAATTGAAATAACATTTATTAAGAAATAATAAATATGCTATGAGTAACTTTTTAAAATAGATCTTATCTTTCTTATATTAAATATATTAATTATATATTAGTTTTTAGTCAAATACCTTGTCTAATGACGACGTCCATATGGCGTTTTCTTTCCATTCGCAGCGTTTACTCACGTTTGCCCCTTTCTTTTTCGATGATGCAATGTTTTTTCTTTCATTTTCTTTCATTTCATTTTCACTGACATTTCGCATGCATAATTAAAAATTGTATAAAAGCAGAACGGAATCACATGTTTGACACGTAATACGCGCAGGTGAGAGATGCATATGGAGAAATATTTCTTTATACTATACATTATATATACATGCATATATATTTGTATATACACACATATATATATATTGCTTCTTTTCAAATTTTCACAAACTATTAAATTTTCTTTGCTTGCATTTCATAATTTTTCTGCCGTAAAAAACGAAAAGTAGACAACGCGAAAGAAATCATTTACGAAAATTACCTATATACTCTTAAGTTTTTGGTGGCAATAAGTTGCGATCCACTGTAGATGGAGTTTATTTGGAACTCGTGATTGTTGTTGTTTTTTGGCCAATCAGCAGTTTTGCGCATTTGTCGAGCACTTCTCAAATGATTTTGTACGTTTCTTTTTTATTGTTGCACAATTAATTTGCAATTATTTTTTGTTTTTTATTTGTTTTTGGTTGTGAGCATTGTTACTGTTATTTTTAAATTTTATTGTAGCTTTTTGTCAATTTGCACTTTAATTGAAATTTCGTTGATGTCAGTTACGTGTCTAATTATAATTATTTCAATAAATTGCAATTTAGCTTTGTATATATATTTAGTTTACTTTAGGTATATTTGTTTGTTTTTTTATTGTTGTTATTTTCTAATCCTGTCGTTGGTATGTTCACTGATTTCTACGTTGTGCTTTTTGTTGGGAATGGAACGTTGTGTGCTGGCCTGCTGTCGCGCTTTCAATGCCAAGCACAGCAGAAAATGCCACAGACACAGGGTCTTCAAAAGCGTCGTCGTTGGTTTTCGTCGACAGCGTCGACGGCGTCGTCGTCGAACCAAACGACTTTGTGGCGAATTCCCAAACGCCTGCCGCTGTGGGGGAGAGCTCGGCTGCATATGCATGTGTGCATGTGCATGTGTGCATGTGCATGTGCATGTGGATGGGGATGTGGATGTGTGCGTGCATGTTCTCACTTTGCCGGACCGCAAAAAGCAAACCAGGCAAGCAGCCAGCCAACCGACAAAGCTCAGCTCAGCTCAGCTCTGTTTGGTTCAAGTTCAAGGATGTTATGCAATAAAGCGCATGCAAGAGCGAACAAACTAAAGAGTAAGGTATATGCAAGCTCACACACACACGTGCACACACACGCACGCTTGCACATACAGAGGTAAATGGTTCTGAGCGCATATAAAAGGAAGCTGCTCCTCTACTCGCACCAATACCAATTCCAATTCGCCTCTGATCTCTCGCCCACTGACACACACACACACATACAGTCGCTGCTGCTGTTAGCTTGTGCAGTCTACCCTGACCGCGCCTTTAGTTACTACGTATGTGCACATAGGTATAGTACGTATTGTATTTAAAAGCAGACGCACACAGTCATATCTAGTGTACCTACAACATGCTCACGTATTGCTGGGCCTGGGCTAACCGGGCTGCGGGCTTGCAAATTGTATATAATTAGCGCATTTACTGACTAACTGCAGTAACAACAACAAGCATACAACAATTAACACACACACACACACAGATTTACATATCTATGTGCATTAGCGTTGTCCACAGATAAATATGCGTGTGTTGCAATTTGTGAGCGTCTTTGCCCTTTTGCCCCCATACACAATTCCCCCCACCTCTACCCGTTGAATTTCCTAATTGAATTTGTTTGTGCTGTATGTACATATGCATGTGTGTGTTTGTATCTGTGTGTAGGTGGCTTGTTTTTTAATTGTTTAATTTAATTAAATGCTACAAATACAACGTTTGCCTCAGGGAAACTGGGTACATTTTCATTTGCATCTGTATTTCGATCTGCATCCACATTTTCACCTGTAGTTGAATTCGTAGCTGTATCTGTAGTCGAATTTGTATCTTTACATTTAGCAGTATTTGTATACTGCATTTTCTATCTGCAGCTGCATCTGACACAGATACAGTATGTGTAGCTGTAGCTTTATCTGTATTTGTGTGTATGTGAATCTGTATCTGTGCATGTTCTTGGTGTGTATCGGTGTAACCTCATTTGTATCTGTATCTGTAGCTGTTTGTGTAGTTGTATCTTCAGCTGCCTTTAGGTATATGCAACAGTTGATATCGCCTGCCTTCGCTTTCATAATTTGCCCATCATTTGCCGCTGCTGCAACGCTGCTACTGCGCTGCTGCTGCGCTGCTTTTTCGCGCTGTTTAATCTTTGTTACGTCATAAGAGGAAATTTCATATGTATGTATATGTATTAAATTTATATTTCCACCTTTAGTAACACACAGTTGATTGACAATCAAACAAAGATAAAACTAAATTCATTATGACATGCATATCAAGTAAAAAATTAGAGCTATAAAAATAAATTTATTTCACGAAAATGAATTTTTCATATTTGTAGGATTCCCCGTTCTAACAATTTATTATTTTCTTTTCGCTCTATTCTGCCTTCATCTTTTCAGTATTTTGGTGTTGGAGAAACACATGAATAAAATCATGAGTTGTGCATACGTTATTCGTACCTAAATGTGCAGCTGGGCTTGCGACAAAATGAGCTGATGACTTGAGGGAACCGCAAAGACAACTGTTTGCTTTGAGTCACTGTGGCCTTGAAAGGGAAAGAGCGGAGAGCGCAAATGAGGCAGTGGATGTATTTAAAGAGCTAAACGTGAAACGTGAGTGTTGTTTATCATTTTAGTTTAGTTTATGATCATGTAAAATTAAGTATACGCCCAGTTTGTGCCAAATTGTAAATTTCCGGCTATGCAAAAATTTGCCAAAAATATGTGTTTACTATACAAAATTGGCATAAATAAGTTTTGTTTATGTGTGTTGCTTTTTTTTTGTACACACAGCAAAAGCATTTTTATGAGGCGGGGAAATGTCAGTTGAAAGCGGGAAACTTGGCTCAGAGCAATGTATGCAACTATTTACATATGTATGTATATATGTATGTATATATATAACTTTATATATACACAGCAAGACTATATTGACTATTTTCATATCTACTATAAATTGTGTATATGGGAAAAGTGAAATAACAGCGAGCGCAATTGCGAACGTGATGAAATAGTCAGCCGAACGGCGCAGGAGCAAAGCGTGCGACCGAGCGAGCGAAAGAAAAAAAGATGTGTTGGGGAAAGGGGCGCGCAAAGGGACTGCACTCATTTCGCAAGAACTGAGGGCAGAGCACATGCATTCGCTGCTGCAATTCGCCCTTACATGGCCAACAAAAACACACGCCTCTGCCGTCAGCAGCGCATGACAAGAGTAGGTGACCTTGACAGTGAACTTGAAACAAATGCTACAAGGATTGTGCTGCCTGTATGTTTGTGTGTTGTGTTTGCTTTTGTATAGGCACTACAATGGAATGGAACACGAGGGCAGCACGAACTGAGCGAATACGAAAATGCGGCGAGAGAGCGAATACGAAATAAAATGACAGAGAGCACCAGACCAAAATGTACAAAAACAAACAAAACAAAAGTTCTAGAAAGCTTCTCCGCTGCAGTTGTTTGTGCCCTCTCTGAATAGTGCGCTCTTGTGCTTGGCGACTTTTAAGTTCGCCGCGCTGTTGATGAATCATCTGCGACTTGTTGTCTGCAGTCGACATGCGAAACATGTGCCAGCGATTTCGCTTTCATGTTTCACTTTCGCAAGTGCCAAAGGGGTGACTGTTGTTGAAGAGAGCTTTTTATGCAATGCTGCCAGGCAAACCAAGCACATGGTGTGTACCAGCTTATGTGCACTTTTGTGTGCGTGTGTGTGTGCGCGCATATGCTGGACATTAAAATGATATAAATTTCGTTTTCATTTGCCATTTGCAGCTTGCAGCAGTGTTTAAATTGTGTTTGTTGATTTTATTTCGCTCGCTCAACTTTGGCCTTTAGTGCATGTATATACCACAATAGTGGCTTAAACTTTCACACCCCACCCACTTAATTAACCCATTCCCGATTGCAGACGCCTGCCACTTGCGTCAATGGCAACGTCAGCAGTCGCAAAGGGCGCGCAAGTTCGTTAACTTGGCTTAGATTCAGCCCAAATGCAGGCGGTATACTCTCGTTAATTTAACGGCAAACTGTCAAATGAAAACAATTGCAAAGAAAGCGCGACAACTAAAATTTATAAATATGAAAAATGAACAGGGAAAGGCTTGCTCGAATATTGTATTACCTGTACTTAATAGCTGTAACGTGTGTTTAAATAGCCTACGAACTTATGTACACAAAAAGAATTGAGAGTAATTTTGTTGTGTGTGGCCGACTAAGATGTACCCTGTACTCAGCTGAGAAAGGCATCCAAAAATTGAAGTATTCCCAATATGTGTCTGCTATACGAAAATACACTTCCCAAATTGTGGATCTAGCTATTATAATTTTCGAAATATGCTATGAAGCTCCATTGATGTTTATTGATTATATCGAGTCGAAATCGATCAATCGAAAATATCAAAGGTCTTTATGGTATAAAATAATTTTTATTCAGTCGCAAACTTACATAGTTTCCGATCATATACCCTTTATCTTTACAGGGTATCCAAATCGTTTTTTCTAATGGAGTTCAGAAAAAACATAGTCTGTTTTTAAAGTCAGCTAAAACATTTTATAACAAATCAATAAACAGATCCGCTCACACATACATAAGCACACACACTCTCGCAAACAAACAGTGAACTGTTAATAAAAGCTATTGCGAAAAATCGAACACGCCCTTAAAAAAACACCTGACAAATACGAACACGCCCACAATAGCGACTAAACTGTATACGAATCAGAAAAGAATTGCAATCAGAGTTAATAAAAAAGACTCAAACGTAAGCTAGCTGCGATAAAGCTGGTTGTTGAGCAAAGCGCCAACATTGCATTATGCCATGAGTAAATAGGGCTGGGGAAATGTGCTTTACGACGCGCCGCCCAGATCGCAGGGCAATGCAATCGGAAAGTTTTTGAGCTTTTCAAATTGCCAAAAAAATAAAACAAATCAGTAAAAACAAACTATAAGAGCGCAAGACATGGCGTCCCGGAAAGAGAGAGAGCCCAAGAGAGCGCGTGCACATATGCAAGTACATATAGGTGTGTGTGTGTATGTGCGATAACCTTGAGACTGCTTTGAATTTTTAGTTGAACCAGCCAGCGCATATTTGTATATAATGGAGACAGATATACATATGTACATATAGAGAGAGGGAGAGAGTGGGAAATGCAGGCCAGCAAGTTCGCTGCAGTTCGCTCTCAGCTTGCCGTTTGTGAGTATTTTTGTATGTACTTTAAGCTTTCTGCTTTGGAACTCTTTATATTTTGTGTGCTCGCTCGCACTTTTTGCTCTCGCAACAGATTTTATTTGGCTTTTTTTATTTGCGAAACTGCAACTCAAGGCCACCAGTATGAGAGCACACATACAAGCCTATACTGGCCGCCTGTACGCGTGTATTGGTGAGCTGCTGTCGTCAGTTGTCAACTGTATTTGCTTTGCTGTAAAAACGCATAGTTGCAAATAGATGAGCAAACTACTTTTGTGTGTAGTACCCATGTACATACATACATACATATATGTATATGTAGTTAAGTATGCATGCACATATATTCATACACTTGTATGTATTATGTATGTGCATGCACTTATAATCAATAAGTCGCAGCTTCTTGGCCCTATTTTGCCTGCTGTGGCATGTTTCCTGCTCCAACGGACTTCAAATTCTAAAAACGTGTTGTTGCTCAGTTGACTTTGGACGACTAGCAAATACCTTAGGCCCACACATTTGAAGCCGTAAATAGTTTACTTTCGGCCAAGATTGCGTTTTAAACAATGGAAATATCCATAGTACTTAATTTAATTTAATTTAATTTAAAATAGTTTTTCATTTAAAGCTATTCTTTTGCGTTTATAAAATTAATTTTACTAATTTTAAAGTAGTTGCTGGTGAAATTGAACTTTACAACTAAAGTGTTCTTTATTGCGAGCGAGCACTGTACATAATTATTCTATGTACATATATTTATTTGTATTCAGGTGAAATGGTTTCCAATTCAATTCAAATGCAGGTTAATATCTAATCATTATTTTAAAATACTTTATCTTATCTAATCGCCCTGCATAAACATGAACAAAATGAGTTCAGACTGCAGTCCGATCAAGTACATACTACAGGGTATATATAGACATACAACATGATTTTTCACTTGGCAACACACCTTTAAACGTTTTCTACCATCGCTCCCAAACTGCAAGGCAATCAGGCATGAAAATCACAGTGGCTGGCAAATATATTCACACACACACACATACATAAAGTTATGCATCCGTTGTCATATTAAAGTGAACTGCTTATTAAAATAGAAAAATTGTCATTATTGTTATATTTTGTTTAAAATTTTACCAAGCAATTATCTATTATGGCGGCAACGACGTAATCGCCGAGCGTTAAATAAAAACAACAACAACAAATCACCACAACGGAATTAAACATGGAAGTAGGAGCAGAAATTCAAGAGGGGACTTAAATTATGAAAATGGTTGGCATTATATTTGGACATAAAAATAAAATAAATAAAGTAAAAATGGTTTAATATCGGGACTCAGATGATCTATTTAATGATGATCAAGTAATAATCTATGAAAAATACTGGGACTCAAATGAACCAAAGAACATTGATGGGACTTGACTTTAATGGAACTTATAAGCTTATAAGGTATTATTGGACTAATGAGTTATTGAATGATGATGGGTCTCAAAAATTTCAAATCTCTGAAAGGACCACAAAATTAATTAATTTTTAATATTATTTTAATTAATTTTAAGTAATAATGACACTTTTGGACTGTTAAAGACAAGAACTATAAAATATATTGAAATAAAATATTATAAGGAATAGGGCCTAAATGAACTAGTAAAAACTTATCAATTCAAGATTAATGTCAACTTTTAGCTTCTTAAATGAACTGAAGCGTGATCAAATAAACTGCTGAACTTGAAAAGGAATTCAATTCAATGTTTAAATAAACGAAACAAGTCAACAACTAGCATAAACTTTTAGGACTCATGAACGATGTTAGGGCTCAAGTGAACTAAATGAACTATACTATAAAACATTCTATTCGACCACGTCGCAGATTAGTTTAATTTAATTAAGTCTCAACGATGCCGTGATATTCAGTTCGTTGGGCACTGAAAACCCCCTCGAATTGTGCCTCTGGCAGGCATTTGTTTATACTTAAAACCATATAAAGATGTTTGATAGAATGCGATTACTCACAAACACAACTATGCCACACACACACACTTACACACACACACAGGCTCGTCCCTGTGAAGTGCCCCCGCAGAGAAAAAAACTGCGTTGCACTTTATTTCAAATTTGAAACGTTTGATTGCCAACTAAAAACAAATTGCTTGACACATAAGTATTATTTGAAATTGCCAGCAATTAAATGAAAATGCATAATCAGAATGCATTTTCCAACAGCGCGAATTCCGGTGCCATATGGAGGAAAAACGGAAAATGAGTAAACAGAAAGCTATTCCCAACGAGTGCAACGGGTGTAGACGACTGCGGAATGCACTGTTTAAAATACTGTTATAAATGGTTTTTCAAAAAATTATTAAAAATTAAAATTACTTATCTAAAAATCTAAATAAAATCTAGATAGAGTGTTAACTGTATCTTACACATACATTTATAGACTAATATATATTCCAAGTTACAAATGCCTAAATTCAATAGTTTTTTATTTAATTGTGATTTTGTCAAAAATGTATAATATGTTTATCAGTTAGTTAACAAAGTATACAAAAAAAAAACCGATAAATTTTTAAGTAAACACCTATATACCCTGTTTTGAACTTTGTAAATAGAGTATTATTAAATACGCCAAGCTTGCAAGAATTCCTGGAAATCAGAAGCTGTAAGCACTGGGAATTATTATAATCTTATTGAGTAATGTACTCCAGTTGCTCACAGTTCGTCGCACAAAGATACTCTGCTCGAGCTGGGCGTATAGAGTATACCAAATTGACGTTAAAAAATCTGTTCCGTTGCGAGCTGTTTAAAGGACAAGGTCAACGGCGTGAAGAGCACAGCTCAATACCAGGGAGCCGCCCAAATGCACACAGCTCAAACTTCTCTCTCTCCCAGACGCACTCTCTCTCTATCTCTGTCTCTTTCTGTCTTTGCTCTCGGTCGTTGCTGCTCACTCGCTGGCACAGTTGGCTCGCCCACGCTTTGGCATTTTGCATCTTTGGCCAGGCGTGGGCGTCGCCAGCTGTTGAGCTGCACGAGAGGCTGCTGCTCCTGCTGTTGCCGCTTGTTTTCCCCTCCCCCTCCCCCTACCCCATTACCCTTCCCGCTTTCCGCGTGGTCCTCAATGGTCATTCAATTAGTGTGCGGTGGCAACCATATGCGGCCTGGTGAATCCCATTCTCATTACGGAAACCCGCCTTGGGCGGTCGTCGTGTGCCACGTTGACTGCAACTTGATAACCACTCGATGGTAATTGCATTCTGATCAGCGGACAACATATAGACATCCAAAATAGTTCACATTTATAGCTGCAGATACACATGTAGCTATAGATACAAATGTATCTTCAAGTTGCAGTTGGCACTGGCCATTGGTTAAATTGACAGCAACATTTCGTTAAAACCAAAAATTGCTCACAATTTGGTTTTAAAAGATCCAGTTAAAACTAAAAGTCTTATAAGTTTGTTTAAATCAACAGATTTGTATTTCTTGTTTCCAAATTTAGCTTTATTTGCACTTAAATTTATATCATATAAAATATGGTATTTTTTCAATTTAAAAAAAATGTATTTGAAATGTTGTTATATGAAAAAAACCCATTACAAAGTATTAACTTTTATAACTTAATTAAAACTAATACATTTCAAAGTTTATTATGCATTTCTTTAGTTCATATATTCTTTGGATAAGATTGGCACTTGAAGTTACTTTATTTTAATAATAAATAAATCATTTCCTGAGATATTAAGAATTTTTATCCAAGCGTTTCTTTTTAGTTATTTTTTTAGTTGGGCTTCTCCAAATAATATTGCAATAATATTCCTGGCTGATTTTTCAAAATATACAAAAATTTGCAGTTGCCAAAAACCTGTTTCCAATTTTCTAACTTTTTTGACTATGCCCTGATATGATTTAATTTAATTTAAAAAATAATTCAATATGCTTCTACAAAACAGTCTGTTTGGCACCATATTGAACATAAAGTTTATCTACATATGTGGTTACTAAACAAAGCTTTCAGTATTTTAAATTGCCGCTCTTATTTATACACTTTACTTATCATTTAAACGATTTCTAACGTGGCTCATAAGTTGTTGTAAATAACGTACGCTCCATTTTGAAAATGGATTACTCGTTAGCTGTCTAAAAAACAAGCAATTGATTTATCTTGCGATAGTTTCGCACTACGTGTTTTCCGAGCGTAGAAATTGCGAGAAATTTAATTCCAGTCAGCACATACACAGGCAGAAATATACGTACACAGATGTGATATATGTATATACCGAATACCTGCTAGTTCAAATGCAGTATACACATAAAAATATAGATGTGCAAAAACGCACACACATACACCAGTTTCTGCAGCTCTCGCCTGTTGCATTCGCTTGCAGCGTTAAGCCGCCAGATGGCGCTCAGCTGCACAGTAAGCTTGTGCACAAGTTTAGCTTATGCACGAACCACAAGCGAAAGCTTTTAAATTGAAAAATATAAAATAATATATTTGATTGAACTTGTTGCTAACTTAAATAAAGTTTATATGTGTATGAAGGTTTTACTTAGTACCCAGAGTTAAAAATTATTTTGTGCCTATTATTGTATTTTGTGGAAAAAACTGTAATAAATAATAAACCTTAGAAGCAAAAATGATTGCTTGAATTTTATTTCTTCAATTGATGTGCCACATGTGGCCACACGCAATGCCACAAATTGAGGCACGCACAATATGCGTTGGAAACGAAAAGAAAAAAGAACGTGATTGAAAAATTGCCAATGAAAAGGGAAAGGTCAACGCCGTGGGCGTTTTTGATGTTTGGACGCAACTGTCAAATAGATAAAATGACAAATTGATAAGGAAAATGGGGGCTGCAAGTGGCAGGCAGCATGTGGCAAGCGGCAAGCAATTGCACTTGTGACAGGGAAAACTGACCACATGTCAATGCAAACTAACTTCAAAGCGTCGAAATGATGGCTGAACTCGACCCAAACGGGGAAGGGGCGGGGCGGGGTCAGGGGGCGCGACAGCAGTTTAACGACTGATAATTGCGTATATTAATTTCGCATTCGCATAACGACAAATGCAGAAAACGCCGTTTGTTCGATGCGTTCTATTGAAAATTCATAAGCGAATAGTTCGCTGCGGCTTTTCCATATTCAAATGACAATTAGTTAGCATTGCGTGTGTCTCTCTTTCTGTGTGTGTGTGCGTGTGTGTGTGTGTGTGGGTGCTTGACCCACACGCCCACTCAATAAAACAGTTGCGGCCTCCCACAAATAATAGCACAGAACGTGTGCAATATTTAATTACCAAAACAGAGACGTCGTTGACCCCCGGCAAAGGTGCAGTTAGAATTTAAATCGGAATTTCAATTTGTGCACTTCATTTACAGTTAACACACTGAGCGCAATCGGAAGTAAAAGTTCAAATATATATTTGTGGCAGATTTTAGTTTCATTTGATTTTATTCTTAGATTTATTTATGTATTTATTCGTGATATGCGTGAATATAAATTAAGAAATATGGAAAATATGTTATAAATAAAAAATATTTATATATATTTTAATAATATTTTTTATTTATTGTTTTCATCTTATTTTTAATATGTAATTTAAAGAAGTATTTTTAAATTTATATATTTACATACAAGTTAGTTTAAAAATGGATATTTAATTTTCAAATTAACATTGTGAAAATACAATTTTCTTTCAGTGTATATGCATACTATTTCTGTCACAGCAGCCATATCAGCTTTAGCAACTCACTTGACCATAAATAGACAAAATTAATATAAAAAATATAATATAATAATTAAAATACTCCCAGTATATTTTAAATAGATATTCATAAATTGATTGAAGTGTATTGATTAAGTGAATAAAATTGAATAATTTGAATTGAATAAAGTATAGCTACAAAGAAAAAAGCCGTTAAGAATACATTAGGCTGATATTTTTCTTCATCTCTCAGAGAATTAACAATGTTAAAGAAACAATAATAAAATAAAACGTTAATTATTAAAAATAAGTTAAGAAATAATATAAAATTTAAGTAAAATATTTATATAAGATATTTAGCAGTAAAATCCAAAAAAAATATTACTCAAAAAAAATTATAATATAAAAATATATTTTATAATTTGTATTATTTTTATTTATAATAATTAATAATTAATATTTTTGATGCCATTAAATTACATATATATACTAAATAACTTATATACTTGTATATGCTATTTATATAAAATTATTAATTATGCCAAATTATAATATATTTACATATATGCTTAAAATTAAATACTTACAAATAAATTTAATGTAAATTAAAATAAATGATTTGTTCAAACTCCGCATCGTTTTCGCTCAGTGCATTGTGCATTTGTTTATATGGCAATTAATGTGTGAATTATTCACAGTTATTTTCTAGCTAATTACAACACTCGCACACAATGCGAATGATGGCTGTAAAAACTTCAAACAGACTTTATCTACAATCTTAGCCTTAGATAATGCCATGTGGCAAGTGTCGCAGTTAGCCGTTAGTCGCGTTCGGGCCAACTAAACAGTTATGGCCGTATTCTCGCCGCGTACGAAACGCTTCTGCCTGCAGCTGCGCTTCAAGTCGACGCAGCTGTTCCTGCTGGCCGGATCCGTGGTGCTGGCGCTGCTGGTTTCGCTGCTCTGCATCGGCTTCACCATACGCTACGAGGTGGACCACGAGGTGGCCCACGTGGGCGACGTCGACTACTGGAAGGACCAGGTGGCGCCCGAGCAGAAGCTCTGGTACGACAGCGGCATTGAGGAACTCCGTCGCGCCCTGCGCCTGCACGCCAAGCAGCCCCAACCCCGCCATGTCCACCTGCTCCTGGTGAACGGCATCGATGCGTCCGCCCTGGCCGCGGCCCGTTTTGGCGGCGCTCAGCACGCGAACTTCGTTTGGGACAGATTTCCGCACACGGCGCGCCTGAAGAACAGCTGCAGCCTCAGTTCGCCCTGCGACGCCGCCGATGTCTTCCGCGCCCTCTGGGCGGGCGTGCCGCGGGGCGTGGCCGCGACGGGCAA
The DNA here is from genome assembly GCA_004143845.1 of Drosophila lacertosa. Lineage (NCBI taxonomy): Eukaryota > Metazoa > Arthropoda > Insecta > Diptera > Drosophilidae > Drosophila > Drosophila lacertosa. Next base: position 77,541 of record SCDZ01000063.1, read on the forward strand.
CTGCAGCGCGACGGCGCAGCTGCAGAGCGTGCTGCGGCAGGCGCAGCTGGCGGGTCTGCGCACGGGCTTCGTGACCAATCAACGGGTGACGGGCGCCACGGCCGCAGCGCTCTACGCGCACGTGCCCAGCAGCAGCTGGGAATGCGATGGACTCGTGCCGCTGGGCGCGCTCGAGGCGGGCTGCGAGGCGGTGTCCCAGCAGCTGATCTCTGGTGAGACGGGCCGGGCGCTGAACGTGTTGCTGGGCGGCGGGCGGCAGCTGCTCAGCGCCAAGGTGCCCGCCTACGGCTGGGATCCGCTGGTGGAGCAGCTGTGCCGCGCCAGAGTTGGCGTCAATTTGCTACGAGATTGGCAGAACCAAAAGCTGAAGCTCAAGCCAAGTCGCCGCTTTGAGCTGGTGCAGCAGGCGCAGGAGCTGAGCTCCATCAACGGCAGCAGCCTGGAGCATCTGCTGGGCGTGCTGGCCAACGGGGATCTCAGCGGCAACTCGCGGGCGCCCTCGCTCCAGCTGATGCTGGACAAGACGCTGCAGGTGCTGCGGCGACCCAACGTGGGGCATCTGCTGATTGTGGAGCATTATGTGCCGGAGCAGCAGCTGGCGGCCCGGGAGCAGCTGCAGCTGCTCAACGCCACGCTGGCGGGTTTGATGGGCCCTCAGGATACCCTCACTTTGGTGCTGTTCACCAAGGGCAACTTTCTCAGCTCCAGCCGCGACGTCAGCGAGGAAACGGAACTTTTCAGCACCTTGGAAGAGGCTTTCCACGGGGAGGAGCAACAACTGCAGCGGAAACTTCGGGAGCTGCCTTCGGAGAGTTTGCTCTTTGCCAAGGGTAAGTCTGGGAGAATTACAGGGTATTCTTTGATACTAGACTTTTGCTTATTTAGGTCCCAAATCGCTTCTCTTCTACGGCGTGCACGATGAAACCTACTTGGCTCAAGCTTTGTCCTACGCTCTTGGAATGGACGTGTTCGGCAGGCAAATATAATCCAAAATTTGTTTAACTTAGCTCTATTTACCCTATATTAAAGATATGGTTTTTTTAGTTTAATATTAAGCAATAATTAATAATAATTAATAATTGTTTCTTAAATTTTATATTTGTTATTTGTTATTTATTTACTCCCAGCACAACTATTTCTATGCAGAGTAAAATTCTTCCTTATTTGTATAATTCATAAAAACGAAGAAGAAGAAGAAGATGTTTGAATGCAATAGATTTTTATAATACTTACATTTTTAGATTTTCTTTAAATTTATCGCTTGTTAAATTAGAAAATGTGAATGGGTCTCAAAAATATCTTATCTCTTTAAATTTTTAGTATAAATTTAAGATATTGTATCTCAAGTTTCACAAAACAGCAAAAAGCATTTTTTTTAGCATTAAACAACTAATTTCCCGAAAGGTATGTTCGACTTTCAGCTGATTACAGGGTATTACTGAATCAGGCACTGTCACCAAGAGCATTCTAACTGCGTCATTCAAGTACATAACTGTAAGCTATGTTCGTTGTGTATCTATTGCAGTAGCTCCAAGCAGGTTACAGGGTATCTCGTAGTCGAACTCATGCTGAGAAAAACACTAACACTTTTTTTGTTGTATATGTAAAAAAAGGATATTTAAATGTGTGTTACGACAGTTTGAATACTGTATACTGAATACTGACAGGCTGAATATTGTGTACAGGGTATCTTATAGTCGAGCATAACTGTTTATCGCTTCCACAATTTTCTATAGGTATATAGATAAAAAACCGTTCAAGTGCTTCTTACGATAATTCGAGGCCGTATACAGGGTATTTTATAGTCGACTAATCCCACACAACTTATGCACTTTTACCTTTATTTTTATTTTTATTTTTTTGTAAATAAGAAGATAGAACTATGTATGTTAGAGCGCACTTAACAGCAGCACAGACCTTTTTACAGGGTATCCTTTATGCTGTTTTTTATTTCTATAAAATAAACAAAAATCTTTAGTTAAACAATTTTTGCCTTGCGCAACTTTCCCCTTTGACCAATTAAAGCGCATTTCGATGGGATTTTTTTATATGGATTATTTAAACTTTAACTAGTAAACTTTATTGAATGCTATAAATCGAATTGCAATTAAACAACAACGTTGCCAGTTGCCGCACTTGCCGCACTTGCCACAGCTGCCACAGTCGTTGGCATCGGCAGCATCCAGTTGAAATTGGGCGCTGTGGCAACTGGCGGCGGCAACTCCAATTGCCTTGTAACTGTTGTTGCTGCCCCAACTGCGGTTGCTGTTGCTGTTGTTGTTGTTGCTGTTGCAGCAATGCGCGGCACGGGCCGCAGCACATGGGAGCTGGGTCATTTGACGGGCAGCGGCGGCAACATGTTGTGGGCGACAGTCGAGAGCTGCCGCAAGTGATTCGCATGGACGTACTGGAAGGCCGAGGAGCGTTCCAGCTGCTGGGACAGATAGAGTTCGCCCAGGGAGTAGAAGCGACGCTGGTCGAACGGCTGGAAGGGGAAGCCCGCGAAGCGCGGGGCGGGCGCGTAGCTCTTGGGCGTGGCCGTCGGGTAGAGGGCGCAATGCGGTGGGCGTGGCAGCACGTAGGGCGACGCAGTTGCCGCCAGCGGATGCTGCTGTTGCTGCTGATGCAGTTGCTGCTGATGTTGCTGCTGTTGCTGCAGTTGCTGCTGCTGCTGCAGTTGCTGATGTTGCTGTTGCTGTTGCTGCTGCTGGTGGGCATTGAAGAAGTCCATGCTCTTCAGATTGTCCAGCATTTGATGCGACACCTGATGCTTCTTCAGGTAGGCGTAACTGCAAGGGGGCGTGGCTTAAATAGAGTTTGAACTTTGTTTTCGATTGCTGCTTACCGGCGAAAGGATTTGCCACACTGCTGACAAAGATAAATGCCTTCAATGGCCTCCTCGCCGACAGTTTTGTGGCCCGACTCGGCGATGTTGCCACCGTTGCTGTTGTTGCCGCCGCTGCTTGTGGCAGCTGTGGCGCCTTCGGCGTTGCCACTTGACCGCTTTTTGCCAGTCTGCATCTCCGATTTGGGCTTGTGCCAGCGACGATGCGATGCCAAGTTGGCCGGACAATTGAAGACCTGCAAACGAGAGCTTTCATCAGCAAAAGCTTGACTTAAGAAGCTTTAATAAAACTAGCTGCAAGCTGCAACTGAGCTTTAATAATAGCTTTCAAAGTTATTTGCACTGTATGCTAAATTAATAGCTTGCTTTGTTTTTAAGCAGATTGCAAAAAAAAAGTGAACTAAGCTTTAGTTTTAATAAAACTATAATTAATTGAAATGTGTGCTTAAAGAAGTTGTAAAGCTTTTGGTTAGCTGATGTGGCTTAACAGCAAAGTAAACACTATAGTTAAATATCTTTAAATTATTTTTTTAACTTTAAATCTAACAACTTTTTCTAACAACTGCTTCTTTAAGCTGCTTAAAAATGCATAAAGCTCGCTTAAATCCTTTCTTGTCTACACAAATAATCTCACGTAAAGCAAAAAGATTTTTTAACTGGTTTGGAATTCCGCATTTCATCACAAATTAATTTAATTATAAATGTACTATTAAAAAAGCATTAAACTGTAAGTTCTTTTAAGAGTTTCTCAACCACTTCTTCCAAATAATTATTTTTAGCAGGAAATGGAAAATGATTTTACTTGATCTAAGCTTAAAAGATTGTTTTAGGTATAAATGTTGCTTAAAGCTAAAAGCTCTACTTGTTGCTCAACACAGCACCACTTATTTTAAATACTTTGGAAGTAGCTTTAAGCTTTGTCTTAAAGCTATTTCTATCATTAAAGCTCGCTTGGATAGCAGAAACAGCTTTAAGAGAACTTTATTGAGAAGGTCTTTAGAGTGTACACAATAATGTTGTCTTAATGCTGTTTCTAAAGTGTTTAAGCGAGCTTTAATGTTTATTATTAAGTAAACATAAAAGCTCTCTTAAAGCTGAAAGCTTTTAAAACTGTTCAGCGCTCTTGCTGACTTCTTTTTCCAACTAAAAAGTTTCTTTAGCTTTAACATTTAGTGAAAATAAAAGAAAAAAATGAAATAATAATATAATAAATACCCCAATAAGCTTAAAAACTCGCACCTTTTCGCACTCGGAGCACTTGTACTCGATGTGAACGATGCGTGGACAGCGATGCTGGGCCAGCATGAAGGCGTCGTCGTAGACGGTGCGACAAAGCTGACAGAGATAGTCGCCAATCTTGTTCTCGATGCTGGCCAAGATGGCCTTGGCCTCCTCGGTGATTTCGACCACATTGAAAGCCGGATCAATGTCGCCTTTGCGCACCACCAGCTCCTCATCGTCGCGCAACTTACGTATTATGGTGCCGGAGACGGGGCTGATGGTCTCCTCATCGATGGCCGCGTGTTTCCGCAACTTGGTCCGTCTGCGTTCCGGCTTGTGTTTGCGCAGCAACGGTGAATGTGCCGTAGCCGAAGCTGGCCCGGAATTAGCTGACGAGCTAAGATCCGTGTAGACTTTTTCGCCCGTTGGCTGCTCCTCGGCCGCAGCTGCGTTGGCCTCCGCCTCCAGTTCGAGGCACTCTTTGGCCGCGTTGCCAAAGTCACGTTCGAAGAGCTTGGCCAGACCGTTGACCGCCTGATGATGCAGCTCCTCATCCTCATAGATCAGCTCGTGGCGTTTCAGCGCCTTCACCTCCAGCTGCTGGGCGGGGCTTTGCTGCTCGTTGTCATCATCAACACCAGCAGCTGAGCAAGAAGAAGCAGCAGCAGCCACATCCTCATCATCATTATCATCATCGCTGCCCAGTACGTCCACGAACACCTCCTCCTCGTCCACCGGCGTTGACTCCGCTGGCTGCACATCGTCCTCGTCGTCATCGTCATTGACTTGTATCGTGTCCTCGTCGTCCGTGTCTGTCGCATACTCATTGTAGTCATGGGAACTGACAACTGTCTCGTCCTCGTCCTCGGTCAACACAATTGTCTCGCTCTCCTCGCAGTGGCTTCTGCTCGATTGACTTGCCGGAATTTGCGCAAAGTTACTTTTGCCGTGAAAATTGCTACCCTCAAACCCACGCAATCCGTAGCAGCTGCCACCCAGCTGAACCTGAGCCTGCGACGGGGGCTGAGACTGCGACTCAGATTGAGACTGAGGCTGAGGCTGGAAGTAGCTGGTGGCAGCTTGTGGCGGCGGTTGCATGACCAGCGCAGCGTGCGGCCGCCACAGGTAATTCTCATCGGACATTAATCTCTGGCGCTTCCTCGGCGGCGACGGCGTCGATGGCGGCGTAATTGGCACTATGTTCGTCGCGGCCCGCAGCGACAGATCCAGCGGCGAGAGCAGCGCTATCGTCGAACGGTGCTGGCTAAATTGCGCAAATGTCTCGTTGATTGCCGGCAACGGGCGGCATTCGCCGTAATGTCCTTGCGGGTGTGCCAGCCCCCCAGCCACCCCACTCAACTGATTCATATTCAACATATTTTTACTTTTTCTTATTGCGTTCTATTGATTTAGTTTAAGCAATTGCTTTAATTTTAATATTATATTTATTTTGTTATCCTTTTATTTTATTATCTTTTTTGACTGTAAATGAAAGTAATCAATTCTATATTATTTTTATGCTATAATAATATGTAATCTATAAAATTAAAGGATTCAAAATTTCACGTCACTTATTTTTAAGCCGACCCAACTTAGCAAAAAGAAATATCTAGTTTTTATGGAATTTCTGACATTAATTATGTATAATAGAAAGTACATTACAGTACAAACAAAGTACAAACATATCTGCAAAAATCATACTGCTAAGTTTTTATCGGGATATCTTGACAAACAACAAAAGGTTTCCATATAAAATTTATTTTACCAATGATATATTTATTGCTCCCCAAAACTCTTCAAAGTTTCATAATCCTTTCTAATTAACTAAAAGGTAAAATTGCATAAAAACAGACCGACATATGGAAAAACTAGAAAATATAGTTAAATTTCAAATTATTCAGACATATTTTGAAACATTTTTAAAGTGCTTCAACACAATATTTTAACTTTCACAAAAGAGTCACCAAGTTAAAGTTTTTTCACTATTAATTCTATTTAAGTATTGTTTTAAAGTTGAAGCTTACAAAGTTTTTTAAAGCTCACAAAATTGAAAATTCACATTTTCTTAAAAAGCTTTTTTGTTAGCATTTTTTGAACATAATTAATTTTTTTTATATATTTTGTTATTTTTTCTTCCTTTTTTAATAATGTTTATAGAAAACACTGTATGTGTACTCAAAGAATGTTTAATGGAATATTTTTGAAATAGATTTAGAACTTTTAAAAATTCTTTTTAAATTTTTAGCTTTTTAATTACTTAATTGAGTTATATTTGCTTGTGTTTATATAGAAGCTCTATTTGCACATCTAGTTAACAATTTAATTAAAGGAGCTTATAAATATTTAAATTCAATTACTTTAATTGCACAACACAAATTGTCCGCACTACTTTATGGCTTTGCACAAAGGCGCCCGGATTTTTGATTTACCGTTACACGCAACCTGCTCGTCGCGCCCGTCGAACTGAACTGAAGCGAGTACCGTTAGTGAGAGCCGGCAGCGCTGCGAGGACTTCAGGGCCGCTTGGGTCACCTGTCGCAATGCCAGCCAGCGAAATTGGGTTTGAATGCGAAGCCAATGAAAGCCAGCACAAGCCGGGCCAGCCCAGCCACCCAACCCTAACCACCCTGTCCGCACACGCGCCCACACACAGCCAAGCGCCCCTCTCGCCCATCGGCCTGAGACATTGGCATCTGTATTTCAGCTGTTGCTCGCTCGCTCGCACACTGCAGTGGAATCCTCGGCAAGCGAGCTTTTCATTCGCTCGCAACGCATAGCTGGAGAGTCGAACCCCGTCTTCCGTCTCCCACGCACTCGCAGCTGGGTGCTGGGCGCATGCGCTGCCACGCCTACAGCTATGCGAAAGCTTGAGAGCAATGCGGCTTGTTGGCTTCGTTTGTTTATGTTCTTTTTGCTGGCTGGGCGCCAGAGGGCGCTGCTGCCGTTGAGCATCTGTTGCGTCGCTGCGCTCATTGGACGGCACATAACGGTGCCACGCCCCCTTGCGACCAAAGGATTTGTCACACAGCATGAACGGAATTTTATTGAATTGAAAATGAAGAATTTCAATGCAATGCATTGGAGTTTCAAGCGTTTCACTGTGTAGTGGGCGGGGGAGGGGTTTTGGGGGGGGGGGGGGGGAGTTAGGGGGGTTGGGGCGCTCAACGCGGGGGCCTTTTGTTGAACAGTCTGCAGCTTTTGCTGCTGCTGCTCACATTTTCTTTATTTTGCCATCATTTCATCGTTGTGCAGACATTTTAAGAACCAAAAGGATTACTTTTTATGTGCGTCTGTGTGAGTGTATTTTTTTACTTCGTTTATTTTTAAATTTTAATGCCACTTCCTGCGCATGTGAGCAATGCAATTCCAAAATGGCGCCCGCCCAGCTCGCCTTTTAAAGCGCCCAACAACTTTGCCTTAAATTGAAAAATTTTCCAAAAAAACATTTCATTCATTACGCCGGACAGTCGCTGCCGACGCCGACGTTGACGTCGCCAGCTCTGCCAACTCCGGCCGAAAGACAAGGACGTCTAATAAGCAGGAATGCAATTATGAAGTTTTTTGTGCAGCGCATAACCAAATTAAGAGTTCGCGTACTGTGGAAAAAAGAAAACTTAAGAAAACAGGCGGGCGGCAGCTGCAAGTGCTTAACTCTCAGATATCCTGTAATATGAATGATGTTTTTAATTATTAAATATATTAAAAGTATTTATATCGAATATTTTTTAATAATATTTTCAAGAATTTCCAGATCCTCAACTGATATCTAAGAAAAATAAACAGATTATAATAAAATTAATTCATTACATCATTTTACAATAAAAGGGAAATAATATATTATATTTAAAGTGGCATATGTTTTTTTAATAAATTCTTTTTGACGAATTTTGTTTTAAAGTTAAGTCTTTATTTTAAAAAACCTTGCATTATGTTAAGACTCTCTCTCTTTTCCACTTACACACTTCAAGAAACACTCTTAATATAAATTCTCAAGAACAGGGTATATAAAAAATGGAAAAAAGTTAACCATTACGTTTTTAACTTTTTCAAGCATTTTTTCACCTTTCATAATTCTGACTTTGTTTTGGGCCGGGTCAAGAACAAGTTATGCTTTGCGGTTTTCTTTAGCCAGAGCTAATTGTCAGTTCGTCAACAAGTCTAAAGTGCAGGCTGAGATCCGGACGTGATGTCTCATTAAAATAACTGTGGCCTTTGCAGGTCGTTAAGACGCCTTTATTCCAGACCCAGCCAGCCTGTTGCTGACACTTGGGAGGCTGCACTGTAATTAGCCATGGCAACATTTTACACTCATTTGCATGCCAGCAGCGACTGCGATTTCTTTCCCGTTTATTTTATAAGGCTAATTGCACAGGTTGCCTCTGGTTGTCGCGGGTTGTTGCTCGGCACATGCTCGGGTGTCGAATTACACGCGCTGCTATCAAAACCACAACCACAACTAACCCCCCACCCCTTCTCTGGCCAACAACGGGGCGCAACACGTTGGGCGCCACCCTTGGCCAAATGGGGTGGTTGCGGTTTTTTCACAACGAGCTCGTATCTATTTACCCAGAGGGTGGGTAATGGGCTCTTAATTAGGCTCATATGAAATTTGAAAATCCATTTACGATATGTTTATTTGTGTGAGATCATAGATTCAAGGATTAGCCAAGCATGTGTAGAAAGTCCTGTGCGGCAAGTGCGGAGCGGATAAAATCGAAATATTTGCTTCATTGGAGCCAAGTGCGGAAGATAGTGATTTAATCGATATACATATATATATCCAGCTTATTGCATTGCAAAGCTGATTAAAGGATTTTTTTAGTTTTATCGAAAATATCAGATTGATATTGATATCTTTTGTTAATATGCGGGATAAACTTTTTTGAGAATTTAACTTAAAAACTTATTTTTTTATTTTATTTATAATATTTTTAAAAGTATACATAAGAACACTTAAATTAATAAATATTTTATTATTAATTTTACTTATTATTTGTTTTATTTATATTAATATCACATTATTTTTTTTATTTTATGAACGGCATGTAATATATTAAACTAAAAAATATTTTATTATTAATTTTACTTATTACTTTTTTATTTATATTAATATAACATTTTTTCCATTTCCAAATATGTGCTTTCTTAAAGAACATTAATTAATATAATATAAATATATTCTGTCTATAGCAATGAGCAGCAATTTTAACCTCTTTTTTTTAAACCACTGAAAGAAAAGTTTAAATATTTTATTCAATTCTCCCCTTAACTAATAACATATTTACTATATTTATATAACCTTTTGTATGTAAAAAATATTTCAAATTCTTTCCACATTATCTGGAGTCGGGTTGGTTAACAACCTGTACAAGTTGTCCCTGTACATTCTGCCGGACATTGGAGACTTCCTGTGGGGCCAGCAGAGAACAAAACGATATTGCCAAGTCCTTCGAGTCGTCGATGGCATTTTGCCAGTTGGCCACGTTTGATGACCTTTAATGGAGGCCCAGTCAAATCGCAGGGCCACACTTAATTGTCGTGGGGCAGGATGATTTTTTTTCTTACCTTTTTTGTTATAATTTATTTTTTTTGGATTTTCCGGGTCCAGTTTTAATTGGTGTGGCATGGAAGTATGCCCGCGGCGTTTGCTTCAGCGGCGACTGCAATTCTTATGCAAATGCGTTTAATTACAAAACTGTGAAACTGAATTACGCAACATTGCGTTGTTTTAGTGAATTACTCCAAGACGAGAGACCTTTGGCAAGTTCGTGTGTTTAATTGCTCAACTCAACGCCTTTTTAATTACGAACGCTTCTTGGGCCAAACTGCATAAAATTGCCAAGTGACGCCAGCCAGGCAAACTTGGCTAACTGCACAACCTTAGCCTGGCCAACAATTTCCATTTGAATTTCTTCTTAACGCTACTCAAATTGAATTTGAAGTTGACTTTGTAGCCAGCAAAATCGATTTTGATTGATTCAATTTGGTTGCGTGTGATAACATTTCAAACAGTCACAGACAAGACTAAAGTATATTAAAGAAGCTTGTGCTACAGTGGAAAAAAAGATTGAAAAATTCGAATTCTTTGTTAAGTTGGAACTAATAATAATGGATGCTAATAGTATATAAAACCAAGCTAATATTTATTAGTTTATTATTAGTACAATCTCGATCAAATATTCGACAGGATATGTCGTTTAAGTCAATGACTTGTCAGCAACGTTGTCTTTAAGCAGTTTATTTTTCAAGTTTCTTTGCAAATGAAAAATTTTGTTTTATGGAAAACCTGACTTTAAATAAACTTATATCTTGAGCATGTTTGTTAACTTCTCTTTTTTGCACAGATAAACTTAAAATATGATAAGACACAACTGCTGACATGTCACTGGAAGCGTCAGCTAAGCTCATGACATGTCAGCGATAAAACTACAAGCACTTATTTCTATCTGAAAAGTATTTGACCAACCCACAAAGCATCAACTATTTATTGGGCCTTCAGAACGGTATTGCCGTAAATAGCAAAGCTATTTCAAAGTTTTGAGCTAGGGAAAATTGAAAAAATGAAAAACGATAAGGGCTCATTGAGACTAATAGAAAAATGTTTGCAGATAAAAAGGCGACAAATTGAATTTGCAAAGGTCACACATAAGAGCGTCACTTGACGGCAGGCATTCGCACTTCACTTCACGCAGGACACGAAGTCCTTAAACGACAACTTGCAGGAATGTGCCGACGCCTTAGATTTTTTCCATTTGAATTTCCATTTACTTGCTATACTTATTTTTTTTTTTGGCAAATTGAATTTGCAAAATGATTTGATTGTGCGTTAAAAAGCCTTCGGATCAGGGTGCGAGCCACTTTGCCACCCCTTTCTGATGTGAGTATACAAAAAAGGCCAAGGTAAACCGCATTAGGGATTTTAATTAACTGGCAAAATGGTTAGATACTATATCCATTAAAATATCGTATTACATAAACTACAAACGATTTTTCTTTTTTTACTTTTGCCAGTTGACTGCCAAGCCAAATGGGTTGGAAAGGTTTTAGTGGCTTATAAAATATAACGGTTCAGTGATGGACTTTGATATGTTATTTTGGGTACTTTTATTATTTTCAATAGACTTGTGAAATATTCATGTTTATTTTGGGTATGTTCTTAAATATTCTATTTAATAGAGTCCCAAATTAAACTCATACTCAGTTCTCTTTAGTCTCCACAGACTTGGCATTCATATTGGGCTTCCGCCCATCGATTGAACATATTGTTTTTCTATTAATTATACACAAATGACATAAGAAAATTGCGGCAACAATGCGCACATATGGCTTCCCAACTATTGCGGGAAAACCGCAAATGTCCCTCGGGAAATGCACGAAGCAGCGTGGAAAACACGCGATAGTCGAAGATAATCACGATAATCGGACGCTGCACTCCGGTCGCTTAAGCGAATTTCAATATGTGCCCCGGGGGGAAAAGCGTTCCACCTATGACGCACAATGGGAAAACTCAATGCGGAAAAAAAAGTATGAAGGTAGCCTGCAACAATCGGCTTACGGTTCAGGCGGGGGGTTGACCTCTGGCAGCCCTCGCTGCGACCGTGTCCTTGCGGTAATTACGCATCCTTTGTGCGCTGCTGCACATGAGGGCCTGAACGGCCACACAAGGTGTGGACGGGGAGGGGGTGGTGGGGGAGGAAATTTACTTAAAGAGTGAAAAATCATTGATATGTGCTTATTATATGAGAGTCTACATATGAAGAGTACAAATTAAGTATTCAGCTTAAATAATGTCAGAGATGTAATAAAAAAAAAACCATAGCTTAAATCGATATATATTGATAATTATCGATGCTTGGGTAAAATATTGCTAGCTAAATAAAAAATAGAGAGAGATAATAAATATAAACTTATTCTCTATATATGTATAATGTATATGTATAACAAGTTTATTATTGATTTTCTTAAAATCAGATAAAATGTAAGGAATTATGTATTTTAAAAATATTTTAATTTTACCCATTCACATTTAGAACAACATTTAAAATATTTCTCACTTAATACGCGTTGTCACCTGCATGGAAAACACCTTGGGTATATCCCCGGTGACCTCGACTATTTCGGTGAAGAACTTGTAGGTGCCCTTGATCAGCTCCTCGGGCTTGATCATACTGATCACATCTATGTTCAGTATGGAATAGTTGCCCACACGTATGGGACACATAAGGACATCGCTCAGATGGATCGAGCTCATGAAAAAGTGTCGATAGGTGGGATTGTTGAGAAAGGCACAGAAGTCCATATGCTTCACCTCGAGCAGCTTTAGAAAGCGCGGAGAGTCGTCGAATTTGACACGCAGATTAACATTCATTATCAGATAATTACTGCCCAGTTCTCGATTCAACTCCACATAGATATCGAAGTGCATTCGATCCGCGTGGATGTCGGTCACGGCCTTCATGAACTGCCTGTCGCCATGGACTCGAAATCCGATCAATAGTCGCAGTACACTGCAATCACATAGGGTATACTTTGTATTTAATAAATGTATATTCATTACTTACCTGCGGTTCCAATTCTTCGTTGCTTTCAGTTGAATTATCCAAACTTTGCACATAAGCCAGACCAAAAATCCACAATAATACTAGAAGCTCTTTCATTTCGAAATGATATCAGACTTAAAAAAAAACAGCTGATGTGGGCTAATGTTAATAAATTTATCAAATCATATTTTATGTATGTCAATTAATTTTTAATTGAATTTAGGTGAGCTTAATGAACACAAAGTTTCCTTATAAATGCAAAAACTGGTATTAACTTTATTAAATACTCCGTATAAAACATATAAATCTATAATATTTTAAAAGTGTCTAGTTCTTTAATATTATATTCATTTACATCTTAAGATTATATATAAAAAATCATATTACTTAATTTAATTATCATGGTTCAACATTATTAAATATAAAGAACTTTTTTGAATAAAAGAAATATCTGAAAAGTATATCAATATCACTTAAAACTTTTTAATTTTAGTTATTCATGATTCACATTATTTTTATATGACTTTAAGGCTTATGATGGAAATCTCTTTGAAAGATTTCTGTTGACTGTCAAAAAGTCCTTATAAATAGATTCCCTTCTAAGTTAAACTATCTAAACTTACAAGATTAAATTCACACAACGCTTTTCTTGATGACTACAAAAAGTATGTTAACGTAATTAAGTTGTTGTTAGTGGCACTTTATCCTTGAACATTTTGTTTAGCGTGGTTTACGTTCTAGTTTAAAGGCAATTTGTCAACTACACGTTTTGGTATATGTCACCACCTAGTCGACGTCTCAATTAGCTAACCGGCGGATATGTGCGCAATCAGGGCTCATTCATTAAGCGAATATATACTGTAGTATATAATATATATATATAGTGTATAATGGTGTATATAGAGTCAGCCAGGAAGCAGCAAAGTGTTGAAAAGCCAATTAGCGTTGCTTTCGCCAAATGACAGGAAGGAAGCCATAACCACAGCCACAGCCAGAGCAGCAGCAGCAGTAACAGCAGCAGCAACAGTAAAAGCAGCAGCAGCAGTTGCTGCAGTTGGTGCGTGTAAATGTGGAAATGGCAAATGTTTGGAATGAAAAGTTGTAAATTTATGAAAAACCGCACGCAGCGTCAACACCTCGATTTGAGTAAGAGATGTGACCAGTCAGCCAGTCAGTCAGCCAGTCAGCGAGTCAGTCAGTCAGCCAATCAAGCAGCTCTCTCGCTCTGTGATGAAACCCTGCTGTGTGGCAAAGAATTGCGGAGATGAGCGCGTGTCGAACTAAGTAACAAATAAGTCACGACTCGAGCACGAACACGATCCTCCATTCGATGAACGCCTGCAATGGGCACGCTCTAAAAAAGCACGAAAAGACTGAGGACCTGATTGAGGCTAATTAAAGTAAAATAATCATCAAATACTTAAAAGAATGTTTCATTAAACAATATAACATCAATTATTTCTATAAATAAATTATTATATATATTAATACCAAATATGTATATTCCTATAAAATAAATATTATTATTTTAAAGTGCAATTTCTTTGACAAATTCCTTTCAAACCATTGCACATATTTCATATTTAAATACATAAGATAAGCCTTGTTTATATCCAAAATTACATAAATAGTTAAAGATAATATTTTTTAAATGTTTTAGTTAACTTAATTACAAATATATTTATAGTTTTTAAAATAAGAAAAAAATAAAAACTTATAAAATCTAAATTAACTTTATACAGTCTTCCCAATTAGTTTTAAAACACTTTACGTAATATATCTCTGTTAAATAACGTTCACAAGCTGAACACGAACAAATTTTCCAGCACGAATTAATCGCATTGATTCGTGCCTGCTCGTGACACGACATTAAATGCGATACGAGCCCAACTCTGGGCAGGTGTTGCGTAATTTTCTGCGTCATTTAATTAAGCCGATTCACTGGGGCGTGGGAGGGAAGTTGGGCGTAAGGAGTGGGGACGGGGGGCTGGGGGCGTGGTGCGCAACTGTCGATTGGGCTTAGGCAGCTTAGTCTGGCCGGGCCGTATGTGTGGGCGCAGTCGGGTAATTAACTCACATGTTCATGTACATAATTCATAATGTTTTGCCTTAATTATTTATTCATAATGCCTAATAGTGTGCCTGCCGGCTTAAAGGTTAGGCGGCTTAGTGCCTACTAATTGACGCAAACAAGCGCCCCTAGACCGAAAACAACATTGATACAATGTGCAATAAACTTAAATCGAATTATTAACCACAATTATTATTTAGGGTTTGCGCACACGCGTATCGGCCAGAAAACAGGCCACAATCTGATCCTCATCATCAACATCGTGGAGCGTCACCTGCAGCCGGGTGGGCACCTCTGGCTGATTGCTGGCCACGGTCAACAGCAGCCTGTAGGTGACATCCTCGCCAGCGTCGAGTGGACAGTAGGCGCCATGCAGCAGATTCTTGCACACATCACTGCGCTCCGCCTCCAGTTCATAGGGTATTGTCACGCCCAGCGAGGTCAGGTGCACCCGAGCTCTCAGATGATTCATGGAATTACGTGCTGCAATTGACAAAGAAGAAATTAAAGAGATTAGTAAATATAGAAATATATATAAACAATAAATAAATTAAAAAATAGTTTAGCAAATATATAAATAAGTATATACATATATACAAGTGTTAACCTTAACTGAATGATAGACTATCTAAATAATTGTTGGGTGAAAAGCTGTTGACTAAATAAATTTGTGTTCTTATTTCTACTTTCATTTAGTACTACTTTCATATAGTATTGAAATCAATAAGCTTTAAATTATTATTTAAATTACTTTACGACATTCACTTCCACTCTTGGGCATATTCACTTTCGTAGGTGAAATATAGGAAAAATATAAATAACTATTTAAACGATTTCAATGTAATTTTTAAATTTCCTTTTAATTCGAAATTAGTGAATATTATCTTTAAATTGATTTTTTTTTGCTGTTCATCTAATCAAACCGATAATCATTTTTGAAGATCAATACAAAAACAATTATTAGGATTACAGATTTGCTAATTATGTTTTTTCTCACGCTCAACTAGCGATTAAGGTAGTAAAATAAATAAATAAACTCAAAATAAATAAACTCACTTGAACCGGGCATAGCCGGGTAATACATTCACTTGGAAACAATATAGTCTAGATTTATAACTGTTGTTAGCTTACTGGCAACAAATTGTATGGCAATGTTGGACTCCGAACCCTTCAACAGATCACAGGGTAGCGCATCGCAGTCATCGATTTGGACCATCAAAGGCAGCGGATTGTCTGAATTGGCACCTGTTCGGGAATACCGCTAATAAGTATTTGTGTGGGCTGTCATTTTTTAACAGGTGCACTCACATTGCCTAACAGGTGTGTCGCCTTGGACTGATGTCCAGCTGAGTGCAAAGATCAGGCACAAATAAACACAAACTTGATTGGCAGACATTTTGCGTAGTTGGTTTTCTTTTTTTAGTTTAATTCCTTGTGGGGTTTTTGAACTGTGCTCTTAGAAAGCTATTTGAATTCTGATACCTTTCGGAAGCAAACGCAGCCTTTTATATCAATCTAAGCCACAGTTCGCCTGCACTTGCCTTATAATCTTATCGGCCCAGTTAAGAGACCATTTTATTAGACCATTTTATTATACAGTAGCCAGCAATAGATTTGGCTAATCTAATGTCGAATGCGTTTAATTGTTTGTCTACCAAATGAAAGTGAAAGTATTTTTGTGTAATTGAATGAAGGAACATTGGAGCTTTCACTTTTTGGTGGATAAGGTTAATCTATATTACAATGATAGTGTTGCTAACGAAAGGTGAATGAGGTTTGCTTATAGATACGAATCCTATAAATTATCAACTCTACAATAAGTAATCCTGTTAACTACGACTTAGTTTGAATACAAGATCTTGATTTGTTTGTTCTGACTCACAATTTGAATGATTGTGCGGACACTTAAGTAATAAAACTAAAGCATGACTCACAGCATTTACCTCCTTCGTAGTTAAATTAGCCAAAATAGCACTCGAGAGCCAATTTTAGTGCTCTTCCAAGTACATTCAACACATGTCCCATATAGTCGCAGATACGCTCAGTACGAATGCACTCAGGTGACAGCCAAGATTAGATGATGAACCCAACACCTGTTCGCTCCGCACTAACTTAGGTACAGTTAAACGCGCTGCTTGCGCTTATCATCGATGGCGATAATAAAATTAGCAAGCGATTAGCGAAATGCGAAAACAAACAAGCAAACAAATCGCGTTTTTTGTAGCATATTTTCAGGCGACTCTGCGAGAAACCCCCCTGATTTGCTTCTCTAGCTGCTTCTCCCTGCTCAGCTATGTTTGTGTCGACAGCACATTAACGTCAATTTATATGCATAGGCAATTTGAAACAAGTTTTATACAATTTCTTACACCCACTTGACTTTACAAGTACCAAGCAGCCAGCACCACCACAGCACCACCACAGCACCACTCAAGCACCACCCAAGCAGTAGCTGGTTCACCCACCCGTCAGTCAAGGGGTGAACTTCTTGCATCCACTCAGCTGCCACTTGTGCCTAAATTTCATCAATATTTTCATATTTTTTCAACTGTTTTATATGCAAATTAGCTAAGCGATTTTCCACAGATTGCGAGTAAGTTGATTTTGTTGTTTTTGCGCAAAATTGATTTTTAAATATTTACGTCTCGTTTATTAAAATGCTTAAATAATTGCCAGGGTGGATTTTTGTTGTTGTTGTTGTTGTTGTTAAATGCTCATTCAAGTGCTTGGACAATTATTTTAATTTACAACGTTTCTTAATTAGCTTGTTACGAGCACTGAAATATAAGGAAGAAATAGTATAGTTTAAAGACTGTATAAAAAATTAAAAAACAAATATTGGTAACAAAATTTGTTTGTCAAATTTTCCTAAATTCTTTCAAATTGACACACACTCAAAATGAAAATGAAAATGAAAATTGCATGCAATGGCCAATGGCAAAATATCTATGTGATTTTCACAGAAATGTTTCAACAGAAATGCATTTTCGTTATAGCCAAAGCTGAGTTTAAGGCCAGAAATTCTAGTGCAAGCGTTGGCAAATTACTTGAATTATGTGCAAAAGCCTCAAAGTACAATTTTAATTATGTATGGACTGCACTTTGAATGCACAAAGAGTTCCACATATTTATGCAAATAAAGTAAAAATGTTTGTGCACATTTTCAGACGGGGGCTTTTCCATTAAATGCCAGCACGTAAGCCTTGAGCCTTGACTCGAAGGTAAATTGCTCGACAGCAAACTTGTCGAAACGCATGTTTCTCTTGATTTCGGGAAACATGAGTTTTGCATTCATTTAATTACAGCGCCCCAAAACAGAATTAATTAGCGCTGGCAAAGGCACAAACAATTTTTTAATAATTTTTGCATGACAGCATATGCAAATTGCTGAGCAATGGCCGAGTGAAAATATCAAAGTGCGCGCCAGGGCGGAAAGCTACGCACGAAGCGGGAAACGGGAAAATGTGGCAGGTGAAAATTGCGAGAGAAAACAAGTAAATAAATTGTGCTCAAGGGCAGTTGGTCAGCTGACCAGAAAAGCAAAGAAAAACCACATGAAAACTAAATGTTACATTGTTAAAACACAAACAGTTGAATGCACACGAGTGTAGTTTTCCACACTTAAAGGAAAAACTAGTTACTTAATACACAAGTTCAGATAACGGACTGAAATAAACTATTATAGTAAAAATATGAAATAAAATCTCGGGGTGGATTTCTATTACAGCCTAGGAGAAGGGTTGATTTGGACTTTAATTAACTTGTCTGTGAGCACACCTGTTGACAGGGTGACCCCGGTGCATACCGTTGTCAATTACACAGAACACACGAAAATTCCTGCATTAATTGACAGCACACGTCTGGACTCATCAAATATGCTTGTAAAGTTTAATGAAAAATTAACAACACGAGAAATCAAATTGTCGCCTAATTGAGACACAATGCGGCTATTAAATTACGTGTAAACAAAAGTTACATTGAGAACGCTTTTGGGCCCAGTCCCAGCCACTGGTTGGGGCCAGCCCAACAGCTAGGGGAGGGGGTGGGGTGATGGGAGGTGGGTGGCTAGGACACGCCTTGGCGTGACAAATCGCTGGGCTCTGACGCTGGCATTTAACGTCAGCCTTGATTTGACAAATTAATTGGGTTTCTCTGGCAGCAGTCTGATATATGTCGGCTTTAATTTCAAAGTATATTTATTTATTTATAGCATATATACTTATATATCTTGCGTAATGCAAACAACAATTTTAAAGGTAACATTCAAATAAAGTAATATTGAAAATATTAACCAGTTTATGCACATTTTATAATAATATGAAAACATTTCCTATCACGTTTGGATCTTTAAACTGATGCCTTTACCTTTACTATTATACATTTTATATGCTCTTTAGAATTATATTTAATATTTTATTTAATTTAATTTAATTTTTATTTAATCTTTTATGTATATAATGTAATATAATATAGTATTTCACATTTATTTTTTATAAGGAAGGTCTGATATATTGAAAAGATATTATTTTAATATTAAAAGCAGACTTTCATTGCGAAGTTGTTGTTGGCATATTTTTAAAAATAAAAATATACTTAAAATAAAATAAAATGTAATTTTTTGATTGACATTTTGTGAGGAATCTTTTTATTTTTTATTTAGGTTATTAATCAAAAAATAGGCAAGATAAGAAAAAGTAAATTTGACTTTACCCCATCTTCAACTAAGTTAAAATTTAATTATTGTGTGTAAAGTGATAAGATAACAATATAAAAAGTAAATTTGACTTTACACCATCTTCAACAAAGCTTAAATTAAGTAATTGTGTGTAAAATGATAAGATAACAATAATATACAAATTGAAAATATAAAACACAAATATTCCAAATAACCAAGTAAACGGTACATGTATCTATATCTTTTTCAATATCTATCTATCTATATCTATATCTAAGCGAATCTATAAGGTGAACTGTAAAATGTTTTAATTGTATATAAAACCAACTAAATAAAAACTTAACCCATATTTAAGTATTAACGCTCGAAAGTATGCAACATGCCACAGATTCTAAATGATGGATTCGAATTCGCATTCACCGAAATCACATAAAACCAAAGCTGCTGCCAAAAAGAAAATAAAATAAAAATAAACTCAGTTGATAACGTTCGCCAGGACGCATTATCGATTTCAAAAGGCGCAAACCAAGCTAAGCTCACAGCCTGCAAAATGAGCCAAGCTATACTTTGGGGAATATGCAAAAAAAGCAAAAGAAAGGGGGAACCATAAAATGTGCAAACGGAAATGGGAAATGGGAAACGGGAAATGGGAAATGGAGTGTGTAATGCGACTGTGAAAGTATGCCGCCTGGTCGAAGGACTCACGTGCAGCTCAGTGCGCAGATTTTCCGGTTCAGATAATTGCATTAGATGGAACTGAAAATAGAATACATACATATATGAAATATATGTGTGCGAGAAAAATCAATGCATGATGTTAATCAAATATTGCGGTTCCATTGCCAAAATAAGAAGCTAAAAGCCTTGACGCTGTGAGACACACACACACACCCACGCACACGCACATACGAGGACAATGCGAGGACACTTTGTATAGGATTTTGGCATTGCTTTGACATATTAAATAATGCCACAACAATTACAACTGTGCCGCACGTTGTGACAAACGACGCTGACATCGACATCTCAGGTCCAGGTGGCAGAGGGTCCTTCGGCAGGACGGAGACTGGGCTGGGACTGGGCACAGCTCAGAGATTTGTGGAGCATACGAAAATCTCTTGCTGCGCTGGTCACATGTCAACCCACCACCCACCACCTGCCCACCCGTCAGGCGGCATTGCAAAATATTCCATCCTCTATTTCATTTTTGCAAAAAAAATATACTGGCGAGGGTTGCGACACAAGTTTTCTAGCGTAAATTTTATGAACAATTTTGCATATAAACTGAGCACAAAAGCAGTTAAAATGGGTTTATACCTGAATAATTTAAATAACTGTTACTCGTTTGACTTAACATTTACTAAATACTACAAGTTGTTTACTGAAAAAGAGAGAGTTGTTTTGCACGTCTATAAAAAGATCTTAAAACTATAAAGAAATAATATCGAAAATTTATATAAACATGTGCTTTCTATCTTTAAAATTATATAAAGTAATTAAGTTATAAACAGAACTTTTTGAGCTTTAATTTCTGCATCCACAGTACACAATGCAATTTAATTCAAACTATATTCACTTCACAAACTTTTCAAGCGCACCTCGTTTACCTACCTTTGGCAAATTTTTGCTGTATTGCGGGCAAATTATATTTTTCAGCTTACTTTTAGTCGGTTTCGTGTAATTTTTTTTTTGAAGTTTCATTGACAATGGCTTTACTTGGAGCACAAATGTCTGTTCCTGGATTTCCGTCTTCTTCTTCTTATTGCTTTTTGTGTGTACTTTTATCAGTAAGCTTGTTCGTTTGATTTTCTTGTGTTCAAGGATTTATTTCGCACTCGCTTTGTGTTCACATGAAATTCTTGGGGCAAAAGTCTCGTCGATTTATTCGCGGTGCATTTATAAGTATTTTCAAATGGGAACTCTAAAGCTTTAAGTATTTCATTTAAGATTTATTATTTAATACACCCATAAACATAATATATAAACATTTGTATGAAGAATATATATTATTTACCATAACTAATTGTAAGTAACTCTAATTAATATCGGTATATTATATCTTATCAATAGATAGAATTGGTATAGCTATTATAAAAGCCTTTTTTATTTTCAAAGATATGCTTATTAAACTCTTTATATATCTTTAGCATATTGTTTGTTTTCTAAAGACCAAGGTTGTTAGCATTGAATAATTGAAATATTTATTAAGCATTAAAATACTTAGAGACGTATTTACATGGTTTATATATATCCAAATTAAAAGTTCCTGTGAGTATCTAATAAGATACGCATTATCTTGCTGCGATATACATATTCAATAGTATTTAATCTCTCCTTTTTCTAATATTACCTTATTTGATTAACCCCTGAATAACCTTTACAGTCATTAAGTAGGTAATCCAAAACGTGACCGATTTCTTTTCACTCAAATCCAGTAAGTTTAACAATGATTGGCGCTGAGTCGCTGAGCCAACAAATCAAAATGGGCCTGTGATCGATAAGATAATCGATGCGACGGCTCGGCAAGCGTTTAACTCAAATCGAACGCAGGCATCGGCTATATAAACGAAGTCGGTCAACTAATTCGGTAAGTATATTTAGCAAGTGCTTAAGGCAGGTTATAAAATATAAAAGAAATGCTATCGAAAGTTTTAATCAGCCTCAGCATTATGCTGTTGGTAACGCTGCTAAGTGGGGTCCAGGCCGACGATAAACAACCCGCCACCGAAGTCAAACGCTGTAGGTTTAACTTATTAATAGTTATGGTACTCGAATATACAACATATGCTCGTTTTTTGCAGGTTCCGGCAACAAACCCTTTCCGCTGGAGGTGCGTGTTCATGGCTGTGTGGTGCCGCCCTGCGATATTGTCAAGGGAACCGTTCAGATCTTCGAGATCGACTTTGCCGTGGATAAATATATTACCAGCGTTACGACTCTGGTAAAGGCCACCACGCTGGGCATTATAACGGTGCCCTATGAACTGCCCGAAGATGTGGCCGCCGTCTGTCCGAATCTAATGTACGGCGCCTACTGTCCTTTATATCCCACGGAGGATGTCACCTATCTGTTTGAGTTTCCCATCGGTGAATATCCCGAGATTGGTGTCAAAATTGAGATCTATCTGGTGGATCAGGACAAGGATGTGGCCACCTGTTTCGTTTGCGACATCAAAGTCAAGAAGCCCCAGGGCGCTGCCCAGGTCTATGAACTGAACTATCTTAACTAAATATTAGCTCTAAATATTCATTTATAACACATTCTTTTATTGGCATATTTTATACTGTGATACAAACATCCTTTTTTTTTTAAATTAATTGTAGATATCTTTATTAAAGTTGGAGTTTATTATTATCATATGATTGCAAAATATTTAATATAACAATCTTTTCCGCAATTAAAAACACTTAACAATTTATAAATATATAAATATGGTCGTATACTGATATTTACAACCCCTATCATCTGGCCATAAAAGTAATCACTTAAGATTTAATTTGTGCCTTTCTAAGTACAATCAATCATAAAGGTTCGACGCACCCTATACCCAGTAGTTGCAGCCTAATTGAGACGCCAAATCCACGCGTAATGCACTCCACGCCGATAAGCCCCAAAGCACCTACTATATGGTCCCTAGCACACCTGTTCCAACGCTTTCTCATCCAGTGGGCAAGCGGGCGGCGAAGGCCGATGAGAAATGTACCCGGGCTATCAACAACAACGACGAAACGACGATTGACTGTCGACCTTATCAAAGTACATTTCAAGAGTAAGAATCACCGTACACTGCAAAAAATTATGTGTGTGCATATCACAGTCAAGATGACGTCAACATAATTCTTATTTAACTTAAACAATTAGCAAACTATTAAGATGTATATTTAGTATACTGATCAACAAGCTCACAAATAAAAAATAATAACAAGGGAATCTTTTTAAAGAAAAATTTAATAAAATTTCAAAAAAATTTCTTCTCTTTATAATGGTATTTATACTTTCTTTGTTTTCGTAATAATATAGATATATTATATATTTGTTGCCTTATGATATAGTTTCTATACTCTTTGTACAACTGTAGATTTTAAATATTTTTTAAAGAAATTAAGAATACTGGTATATAATATTCAATTACATAACATATTAACATACAGTGTTAGAATTAGTTTTAACTGTCATTTGTACAACTGATAAGCAAAAAAAATAATAATATGCGGAAGTTAAACCAGATCAATAAATTGGTATTATTGCAGCCCAAACAAAATAATCAACTATCAAACAATTATAACCTGATTTTCAGTTACACCCAGTTAAAAGGGTGAAGCTATTAAAAGAAACAACCGATTTTGTCGAGTGTTGCTTTGCACTCAAAATTTTTAAACCATATCAACCACAATCGAAACTTGTTGACCATATGGCCAATTCATAAGGCCTGCTGCCGGTCAATAAATGATAATCATAGCGTTTTTTATTAGTATTTGGGCTACCCAGGTAATTAAAATTAATTTATAATTTAAGTGCAAATCAGAACGTCACCAACCCAAATCTAATCAAAAGCACATCCCGCTCGTTTGGATAGGAACTGATTGGGCGGTGCACTGGAAGGCCGAAGAACGGTGACGTCGAATCAGTAAACAAATGTCTGTTATCATTGAGAATTCGAAGTTTATTAGTCAATAACGGTCAGCAGCTAAATCAGTTAGCCAGCAACTGTTGCGTCGCGAACAGCTCTCTAATTGTTGTGGTATTGTGTCGAGCGGTCTAATCCAGGCGGAGTTCCTCGCGGATCGATGAGGGCCCCTTGCGGATTTTGCAGCTGCACACAAAGCAGGAAATCGGTTCGTCGTTTTGGTCGTTCAACGTGACAGTCACATCGGCGGTAATTTCGGGAAATGCGGGATCCACATAAAAGTTAAATCTGTACGTGGCGTCCTCGTCCTTGTCGATGGGGCACATGGCGCCGTACAACAGATTGGTGCACACATTGGACACCTCCTCGGGCAGGTCGTAGGGCAAGTTCATGCCAAAAACTTTCGCAGTCACCTTTGTCGTAATGCTCGAAATGTTGTTTTTATCTAAAAAGTGATTATTAGTTCTATTAACTGTATAGTAATTAATATATATCGATCTTACCGCCCAAAAACTGTACATCCATAATGGCAAATTGACCCTTGTAGACAGTGCACGGTGGCTCCTCGCAGTCTTGGACAACGACACTCAGTGGAAACGGTTTATTTTTACCTGCAAGTGCAGAGCTTTTAGTGTGTTTCTTCCAAAAGTATGCAACAGTTTATTTTCGTAAAGCTTTGCATTCCTTGATTAAGTAGCATTTTTGATAAGCCCTATCGATTGAGTGTTAACTTTATCAATTTCAAAGTGTTTTATATATATCCGTTTATATATACATATATTTATATATACACGGAGATTTTTAATGCGTTGAATGATGATTAACATTTTGTGTGCTCTCTTTTTGTATCATATATAAATTACCTAAGGGGTATAGGTAGGAGATAAGCAGGAAGAGGCGCAAAGTTCGCCGTATATGTGCATGGCGTACTACGAGTACATGAGTACTGAATGAAATTGCACTAGACCGACATAGCGGTAAAGGACACAGCTTTGTGAAGACTTATAATGTTATATTATAAGTAATTAATTTACAAATAGTCAGACTTCCATATTTTAACAATGCTTCATGCATATTTAAGTATATATTTATATGCTTCTTTTCAAAATATATGTATATGTATTTAAAAAGGAATTACGCTCTCCATGCACAGAATGATTTTTAATTATCTTTCAAAGAATCTCAAGCAAAACCTTTTATATTTATGATTCGAATTTCATATCACAAAATAACTTGATTTAACTAGCTTGTTTTGTAGCATGAAAACTTTAACTACTGTAAGCATTTAAACAAATTTTAAAACAATCCTTTCTTCAAGTTAACTTACATTCCTTGACGTTGGTAGCGCTGGACACAACGCACAGATAAGCCAAAGTTAGCAGGAAAATTCGAAACATTTTGATTAATTATAAAAATTTTTATACGACTGCAACAAGCACAAAGCCGCTAGGAGTTAAATACAGTGAATGAAACTATCGCTTCAAGGGAGGCACATTAAATAGCAAATGCTCGGGACTGATGACCGGGTTGTGCGAGGTTTATCAGACGCGACGCAGCTTGCTATCAAGGGGCCCACCTTGTGCAGGTGTTACAAAAAGAGCGAAGAAAAAAAATAAGTAATGATAATGATGAAAATACAATGTATGCAGCAGGTGTACGGCGAGCTTCGACAAAAAAAATCATATAAGTATAACATAAAATATGACTGATAAGTGTGGGAACACCAACTTAATACAAATACGCAACAATTAAGAAGCAGTTGAGATTGTTGGCAGATATCGAGATTAGGTTAAAGTGGTAAGTCAACACAGCCGGCATAACTGGCTAAATGCCAGACCGAATTGTTTTGTAGAAAAACTGTGAATCATAAGCTGCAAGATATGATGAGATTTGAAAGAAACTGTCGATTCTTTTAGTTAGTAATCGTAACAGCTTAGTTGTATCGGCCTATCGAACAGCCTCCACGTGTTATCGATGGTTGTCGGTAGAATTGGCGCCTTAACGCCTTGTTCTGTTTATGGGAGACCATATTTTTATTTACATTTTTCATTTAAATAAAGTTTTGAATGTCTGCTAAAAATAATAACTTGAAGCGGGATTTAGCTGCTCAATATCCTGGATTGTACATTGCGCACATCAAAAAAAGCGCCCATGTTATCAGCGGTGTCGTATACACACATAATAAATGGATACGCCTAAAACTCTACTTGCCGCATTTTCCCGAACTGCGCGACTTTAAGTTGTATGTGCAACAGCACCTGGAATATAAATGCTACAGCTGCGCCAATCTGGAAATCCAAGCCGACTGGCAGTTGCAGGATCTACTGTCGCAACTGACGCAGCTAATCCCTGAAGAAGCTCCAATTTACGCCATCCCGGAGCAGCAAAACACGAATATCTATGCAGAAATTCTGGAGCTGCACAAACCGCAAGAGTATCGGCTGCAGCTAAATGAATATTGCACGCGCATTCGATTCTGCGGCTTTGTCGAGCATGAGGCGCACTATCTGGAATTGGAGCTGCCCTCGCTGCGACTACTGGCACACAGTCTGCCCGACTGTGTTCAACTGGAAGATATATTGGCGAGCAGTACGCGAACTCTTACAGATATATTAAATCTCTATCTGAAGCTGTTGGAGGAACTGCGTCCCTTCTACGAAAGCTTTACCGCCATTGATGAGCTATGCGATGTGCTCCAGCCCAGCCCAGTTACCACCAAACACAACAGTCGCGTATTTCCACTCAAGGAGCGTGTCTATCTCAAGCTGACCATAGCTGATCCCTTTGCCAGCTATGCCTCCATGGCAGTGCAGATTATAGGACCCACCGAAGAGGTTGCGCATTTGCGACACGTGCTTAGCGACGGACTCGGCAACTGGGACATCGAGCTGGACATGCACAAGAATCTCCTGCATATTTTTGATTTGTGCTACTTCCCAATGCCGACAGAGCTTGAAATGCCGCTTAAGGATGAGGACGAAGAGCAGCGTTGTAATATTTGTTTTGTCTATCGCTTGGACAACGGCGAGGTGCCAATAGTCTCGTGTGATAATCCACGCTGTGTCCTGAAATGCCACGCCGCCTGTCTGAAGGAATGGTTTGACACTCTGGTTGAGGGGAAAACCTTTTTGGAAGTGTCCTTCGGCTTATGCCCGTTCTGCAAAGCGGTAAGCATTTAATAGTAATGTATACACCTGCCAATCTCAGCTTTTATTGAATTTTCAGAAGCTGTCCACCTCGTTTGCGGCCCTGTTGAAGAACTGAATGAAACTGGCTACAAATTAAATTAAGATTTTTATTTGAGTTCGTTATATTATTTAAGGGCATTGCTGTATTTATGTATACCAACATTAGACAGTTAATAAAAAAAAAAGTCATAATACACATAATTAACCACGCCGATATCTTAAATATGAATTAGATTTAATAGAACTTGGTAAATCAATCTTTATGTTTTGCACGCATACAATCCGTTTTTTTTGACGATGTCAGTTGCACTTAAAATCTAAAGAATTTTTGAATATTTTATGACGAGAGTGTGAAACGAATTAAAATGTTCTAAAATAGCTAGAGATTTCACAGCTCCTGAGATGGCCGACGATCAGCGATAGATCATTCACATCCTAGACAGAAGCTACAAAAGCGTTTCACTCGTCGCCAAACTTATTCACGTTCTTGGCTAAAGCGACTCAGAAGATTATTAACCATGTTGCCATACGTCCATTCACCGTTCTTGCCTATACGGACACTGGAGCCAGCCAGGCCAAAAAACACCTTTGGTGCTAGATTCGGTTCGACCGCCTTGAATTCCCAGCCCACGTGTTGCTTACAGTACTTGCATATGATAATATGCCACTGGTAGCCGGGAAACCAGCTGAACTCGGTGGACGGCTCACCACTATAAAGAATTGCAAAGGAGATGACGCGATAGACCGTATTGGTCTCATGTATATAGCCAGCTGAAACAATAAGAGGCAGAAAGTTTAATTGATATTTTTAAAAAGAAGCGGGTTCAATTTATCACACCTGAATTACAGTACTGTGTTTGGACGCCATGCTTGGACATTGCAAACAGATCGGAACAATAGGCCAGACTTCTGTGGCAGATGCGGCAGTAGAACACAGACTCCTGCTTCAATGTGGTACCAATTATCTGCAGCCTTATATTAACCGAATCCGTCAGAAACGTTAAACGCATCATTTCCTTGGTGAGATGCAAATTGCGCACCAGCCAAAACGACAGCTGAATGGGACACTTTGGCATGGTATCAATTTTGTGTATTTCTAGCTTCTGTCGCGCCTTCTCCACAATATGCTCAAACGAGTACTCCTCGCATGCCTCAATCGGCCATGGAGTGCTGGTCAGTTGAAAGCGTCGAAACTTATCCTTCATCGATGGTATATCACGGAAACGGTTTAATGAACCCATGTCAATGCATTTGAGCGGCTCGGGCAGAAAGTACTCGGGCAATATTTTTACCTTTCGGTAGCACTTCATGGTCGGATTGCGTGCTATGTCTTGCGGCGGTCTAAGTGGAGTCAGGTACATATATTAGCAAAAAGGTATTCAATGCTGAGAATTAAGCGGCACTCACCCTTGTATATCGTCACAGCTGATGAGAATTCTTTGCATAGCGCGCGATTTGTAAAAAACATTTTGCCCTCCGCTTTCGCCCTTCTCATAGATCTGGCAGGTGACGCCGTATAATTTGTGTGGGTTGTCTCCGGGCGGCTGCTTGAGAAAGCCGACGCCAAAAATTACTCCATCGCGGCCACTGTCTTGGATCTCCTCATCGATAATGCTGCCATCGATGATGAATGGCAGCACCTCGCCGGGAAAGAGTATGTGTTGGTGCTCGAATACGAGCATGCGATGTGTGCTGCCGACCTCCAGATAGTCCACGCCCGGCACCCGATTTAGATTTGTTCCAAAATATGAATGCTCCGCCGGCAGATTTGTATCGAAGCGCACACCCTCCTCCATGTCAACATCTAGGGGCTGTGGCAGCGAGTCGGGTGTGTCATCTGGAACAGGATTTATCTCATCAGCGTTATCCTCACCGCTTGCTCTGCGACGAATGCGATCCTGGCTAAAAACCATGCTACGCACACGCTGAAAAAAGTTTTCACGCTGCAACAGTCTTGCAATACCTCCATCCCGACTTCGCGCCTGAGAAACCAGCATGTCAACAGCCGAGCGGACACGATTCGCTGGTATTATCCACCGTGGCATGGCCTCCGCATCTGAATCGTCTGCTCAAGCGGAAAATATGTGAATAAAAATTGATTTGGTTTAAACTTGCTTCAGTTGGACTCACCTTCACTGCCAGGACTGTCCAGCGACATGTCACTGCCGCTATGCCTCGAGCTGATGCTCGCCCGACTCGGGCTATCATTGGGCGCGGCCGCTTGGTCCTCCAACTGCTCCTGTTCCTGCTGCGGCTGCTGTTGAACATCAAGGTTAGCGGGCGAAGTTGCTGCATTTGAATTTTCCGGTGGTGCTACCGTGCCAGTTTCTTCTCTCAGTTCGTTGGCTCGTCGCATCAGCTCGGTCACGTCGACCATTAGCTCACTTACCTCCTCGAACATATTGTCCACTTCTTCAATCATGTTTTCTAATCTTGCGCGACTATTTTCATGGGCCGTGGCTACCGCGGCTATTGCATTAACTACAACTCCATCCCCGCTGCCATTATGTGGCATTTGCGGCTGTGGCTGTTGCTGTTCTTCCACCTCCTCCGACTCTGCCTCTGCCTGCATTTCCGACGCAGCTGCATTCGAATTGGACGAAATCACCTCATCGATTTCTGCGTATTTATTTGGCAAAATTTAATTCTGTTCTTGGTTTTTTTTAATTTATATTGCTTTCAACATACCTGCTGGGTCTTCGTCATCCATTTTACTGAAAATTCAGTTTAGTTTGTGTTTTTTTTCGTTTAGACGAAGTAGAATTTATTATTTTTCTGCTGTTTTCTCTGTTATTGATATGTATACAAAGACACAGCTGAAAGTCTTTTGGCAGGGTTGCCAAATGCGCCACCCTGTGTGATTTTAAATGTATGCTTCTACCCTACGCATAATTGCTTTTAATTTCTGAAAATATTCCAAATGTTTAAGTAAGTATTGATCATCTAAACAGAATGGTTTTGACTTTGAAAGTTTTTTAATGTATATAAGCATATATAATGTATATAAGTTACGATTTTGCTGCGTAGGTCTATACAGCAGGCTGGCAACTCTAGCAGAACATTAACATTTGTCACCATGTACACTGCCACTTTAACATGATCTTTAACATATGCATAGAGCACACACTAACTCAAATGTTGCTGGAGCTGAGCTCGGCTTGGAGCGCGCCCCAGCTGCAGCTCAGTTGAATCTGATACGCTTTGGCGACTTGACGTCGAAATCGGGCCACATCTTTTATAGCAAGAGAGATTCCATTAAGCGTGCGCGCCAAAGCAGTTGTAACAGTGGCGTTTTAATTTGCATATACAAAAACTTGGTCGAAATCGAAAACACGATCAAAAATGATAAAATTGCATTTGCTGCTATCTTGTGCATTGTTGCTGATCATCATTGGTGTGGGTAGTGCACAAATTGCCTTTGTAGAGGATGCTGACATCGATAAGAAGAAAATGAATCTGGAGGTAAGCAATCAAACGCGACCTCAGTTGATAAGGAGGCAAAAGTCAGCCTTAAACAACACAAAGCAACACTTTGTCAACACGCACAATTTATCTCTCTCGCGCTCTCAATTTATTAAACTCTTTCTCATTCTCTTTCCGTTTGTAGGGCCGTAAGCCGCTTTACTCGCCCGCACGCTGCGCCCGCTATCAACTGCTCTACCCGGGAGATCAGCAAAATGACTGGATATGCGATTGCGCGCCAGGTGAGCTTTCATAGCGATGACATAATAATAATAATTCAATCATGACTTTACACATATTCGTGTACTTCCCATGCCCAGCGGCTCTTTATCATCCGGAGACAGATGCCTGTTATCCAGCGTACAGACAAGGCCCGTGCAATGACACAGAAATGCTGGTTCTCTACAAGGAGAAGGTCATACCCGAGTGTGTAAGCAATCCCTGTCGTCGAGATGGGCATTTCCTGATACGCGACAAGTGCTTTGAGTTTGGAAACAACAATAACAACAACAATCCCTGCCCCAACAAAGAATACACCTATGTGCTAGGCGTCAATCCAAAGACCTTGATGGTCGACTGTGTGCAGCTTTCACTGCAGCTAGAGACGCGCATCTCCATGCAGGATTCTGACAAGCCCTTAGCTCCGGCAGACTATCACATTGAGCTGGCCGAGAAATGCTTGCGCGGCAGTCGCCTATCTACCCAAGGACGCTGTTCGGCTGTGCCATAAAAAAAAAGTGGGTCACGTCAATATAATTAACATGATTTTAAACTGTTTAGCTTAAAGCAACAATAACAACTACTTATGTACATGTAAATCATCGGGCTGCTCACTAGTTTAAACAGTTTGTTTGGTTTTCCCACGATTGTTGGATGGTTTCGGAACGGGCTCATCGGTAACCTCAAGCAATTCATCGACGCTTTCGCTGGTTATATCATCCTCCTCGACTAGATTAACGCCATCCTCCAGGTTCTGCTCGTCGTTGACCGTTTCCAGTTTAAGCAATGTATTCTCCATGGAGGCCAGAAATGAACTCTCGCCATATTCTGGCCATTTGCGGAACTGTGTAAACAGCGTCAACACTTGACTTGGTGTCAGATCACCGAACTGTGTGTAGATATTAATGCCTGGATAGTAATCGCGTGTGCTCATGCTGGTGCTTTGCACGCTGTACGGCGGCAAGTTCTGTGAGGACTCATCCGCGTAGAGCGGCGACACAGGCTCCACTTTGTTCTGATTGATTATAAGCCGTGGTCCACAGCCGGGTACCCATTTTCTAAAAGATATAAAATAGTGGTTAGCTAATGAACATATGGCACTCCCAATCTCAGCTAACTCACTCCAAATTGGGTATGATGCGATTGCGTCGACTCACAAAATTTTGCTTGATGAAAAACCAGAGAGCGGGCAAATCCTGAACCCGACATATTTCATGCAAGTTGCGACGCGGCACAAATTTAACTAAATACAAATACTCAGGATTGATGGACTTAACCTTGCCCAATTTGCTGCCTTTGCTTAGGTTATAGTCGGCCTGCGCGGGCAGAAAACTCTCGCGCGGCACCTTGGCAATAAAACGATGCTCGAAGAGTATTTGAAATAGCACGGTAGCGGAGCGATAGATCAGATAACCGATCTTATTCGAGCAGGTCAAGTGCTGTAAGCAGATAGATAAGAAATTAAAATAAAAATACAAAAACTCTAATGATAGCACTATAACGCACTGTATAAATGGGAGGCGGCAGCGCCAGAATCATTTCGCAGCGTCCCAAGTTGTAGATGCTCATCTGAAATATCAGCGAGTTGATCAAATGCTTCAAGAACGAATAAGAGCCCACGGCCCCAAACAAGAGCATGTTTACATCTGCGAAATATTCAAAGAGCGATAAGTAAGTTGCTCAAGATTGCCAGGGGAGAACACCCACCGTCGTTGTAGGCACGCTGCGGCACATCGCTGAGCAGATCCAACAGACGCGTGCCGCTGTCCATTTTATCCATAAAGGCCAGTTTCCAGAGATTCACAAAGTCACCGTGCCGCACTTTCACGCGATCCGGGTACAAGGCATGCAGTTCTTGCAGGCGCGGCATAAAGTACTCCATCGTTTCGATCAGAATGATTTTGCGAAACTGTTGCTCCCGATCGAGCAGATGTCGCGTAAAGTGACCCGGTCCAGGATTTAGCTCCATCACTGTGTCACATGTGCTCAGCTGCAAGTGCGGCTCCAGGTGGTCATTGATTTGCTGTGCAATTTGTGCATTAGCCACGTACATGTGCGTGGCCTGCTTTTGCTTCTTGGTGACCATCTTCTCAGGAAATTCGCCGCTGTAACGCGCTACGCGCTCCGCCTTTGCGGCACGTTTCGCCTTGGTGCTCTGACAGCACATGCTCAGCTTTTGAAAGCTTCTTGCGCTACACAGCCGCAAGCTGCAACGCAACGATATCATTTTGCTAAGATTTAACTTATAAAGTAAATAAAATTGTCTTCGGTCTTCCTCCAACGGTTTGTTATTGTTTACAGCACTTACTACATTTATGCCGTTTCCAGCACTACAACTTGCGTTTTTCAACACTTACTTTGTTGGTTATGTTTACAAATGAAGTCGGATTGCAGCTGCTTTACATTTTGTTAAATTGACTAGTTCTTATTGATTTGTTAATAAAAGTTAAGGGATTTGCACAATGGGCAAGGTCATGTCCATGGTGGCTCGCAAGGCGAATCGATTCAATGTCGAGAATCGAGCACATCGCGTGATAGAGCGCGAAAAACCTACACCGGCACCCAAATACGAGTCCAATCTGCGCGACATGGAACGTACCCTAGACGGTAAGCAATAACGCCAGCTGAAAGAACATTTATTTACCTTTGTTAACATTCTTTATATACAGTGGATCCCACATTCGTAGACAAGCTGAACAAAAAGGACACCAATTTGGACACACGACTAAAAAATGTTTATGTAACATCAAAGGATCAATTTGTGGGTTAAAGAAATGATTGCCATATTGTTACATATTAAAACAGTTATCCTTATCAGATTCAACGTGTAATAGAACGGCAGGCCATCGCCAACGAGGAGCAGCGTCCGTTACCCTTAGAGCGCAAAACACCTGATGACTTTGAGTATGGCTATATGGAACCGACGAGCGTTTCCCACGGCCGTTGCACACTGCGACAGGCGCTGCAGTTCATTAATGACCATCAGCTGGATCCCGAAGAATGGACAGCTAAGAAAATCGCCGATCAGTACAAATTGAAGGAGTCGCATGTTGGTAAGTTAAAAAAGCGATGTTAAAACACCCTTGCAGAATTATGGAAGTGTTACTTGTTTTCTCAGATTGCTCCTACATAAGGCTATATATACGTCAAATATTTCTTGACACCTCCATAACGATATCTTATCTGTTTCACAATGTACTAAATAATTTCATTTACTTCCAGTAAACGTACTTTACTACTTTAAGACGTTCAGTGTCTATATACCCGATCAGAAGTACAAGGATACGTACCTCACACAGGCAAAGCAAAAGTTCATCGAGGAAAAGCCGATTCCAGCGGAGAATGATAGTAGTAAAACATAAATAGCAAATTCGATTTAGTCGACTGTCTTCATAGTTAAAGTACTTGTTATTAATTTAAACCTATGTTTTATTTTACAAAACGCGCGTGCGCATTTTATGGATCACACAATGGCATTAGGTGGACAATAGTAAACGTTGAGAGACTTGTCCTCCGACGCTGATATGACCTTATCATTGCCCGGGCTGTAGCGCACGCCCCACACCTGATCCGTGTGCTCATTGAAGGTGTGCACACACTTGCGTTCCGCTGTGTCCCAAACCTTAACGCTGCGATCGCTTGAGGAGCTGGCAAAGTGCTTGCCATCCTCCGAAAACGAGACGCACAGCACCCAAGAGGCGTGGCCAGATAGTGTGCCAACCACATCGGAATGTGCACTATGAAATTAAGTGAATTTTTACAGATATGTTTGCTTAACTGATATCACAAGGCACTTACACATCGTACAACTTCATGTGTCCATCGTCCGAGCCGGTTAGCAGCATTTGTGAGTTGGGCGAGAAGCAAAGACTGCGCACAGGCATGGCGTGGCCCTCAAGTGTCTGGGCTACCTTTCCAGCAGCCACATCGAAAATAGTTATGATGCCGTCAATGGCACCGTTCGCTACGTACTTGCCATCAGGGCTCTAAAAATTAAAGCTCGATTTTTAGATAGCTCCCATGAATAACTTAGCTCGTATACCCACATATGCAATGCTGAGCGTGTATTTGCCATTCTGCGCGTCCAGCACCTGCTCGGCTTTGCCGGTTTCCACGCTGTACATAGAGATCTTGCCGTCGTTTAGACCGGATATCACATACTTGTTGCACGGCGAGAAACCCACCGTCCACAGATCAACCGGTCCGAATGTTAACATATGTTTCTTTTCGCCTGTTCGGGCGTTCCACAGGCACATACTCGAGTCCAACGAGCTGCTGGCAATTGCTATGGATACAAATCTTTTTTATTTGCCTTTACCAACTATTGCCCACCACTTACTTTGCCCATCGGAACTGACGGCAACGGAAACAACTCCCAGAGCATGGCCCTTAAGCTTATGCCGCAGTTTCAATGTGTTATCTTCGCGTAAGTCCCATACTTTGACCAAGTCGTCCAGGCCGCCGGTCACAATGAAATCAGATGGTTTCTTCTCTTTTTTATCGAAATCAAATGGATTTTCCTCCTCTACAACGGCCTCCCCTTCAGCATTTGCCGGCTCCGGATCGCGTCCCCAGGCGCATGCCCAGAGTGCATTGTCGTGTGCGTTCTCCTCTTTATGCAACAGCGAAAACTACAAATACATTATATTCATAAGTGTTTTTCTAAATCTGGGAGTTATATTTACCATTATTAAATGCAAATGCTAAAATTATTGGTCAAAACAGTTTACGACAGAGTTGTGTTGAATTGTTCGTTACTAGTTCGATTAAACGATTCACTGAGTTAGCTAGTTCCAAGCAAGCAAAATCATGCTTGTTTTTTGCAAATCACCATTTTAAATAATGCAAAAAGTATTATATTGATATGTAAAATATTAAAATTAAATTAGATCTATAGCCTTAATCGATTTAAGTTGGCATTACTTAAATACGAATTTAATCATATCATAATCTGGTATTTTCACTAAGTGCTCGGTATTTTAAAGACTTCTCAATACGGTAACACTACTTAAATGAAAAACCCAACACTGATGATTGCTTCGCTCTTGGCATTTTATTCCCTATTCTCATTCGCAATGGCCGCCAACAAGGAACGCACTTTCATCATGGTTAAGCCCGA
Organism: Drosophila lacertosa; assembly: GCA_004143845.1. Lineage (NCBI taxonomy): Eukaryota > Metazoa > Arthropoda > Insecta > Diptera > Drosophilidae > Drosophila > Drosophila lacertosa. The sequence continues at coordinate 113,508 of SCDZ01000063.1, forward strand.
TGGAGTCCAAAGAGGACTTGTCGGCAAAATCATCGAGCGTTTTGAGCAGAAGGGCTTCAAATTGGTAGCAATGAAGTTCATGTGGGTAAGTTAAGCCGGCGGCATAATTGAATTAAGAAATCAATATACGTACGCGTGTTCACTTGTCGTGTTTAACCTCAACCTGGCAACCTGGGATGCCCTTGCTGATATTCCAAATGACCGGTTGAGGTTATATACAGTAATTTTTAGAGGTCATCAAAGTGATAACTATATTAACAAGTGTTACATGTTCACCTTTTTTTAATTGCAGGCTGAAAAGGACTTGTTGGAGAAGCACTACGCTGATCTGTCTGCCCGTCCCTTCTTCCCCGGTTTGGTCAACTACATGAACTCCGGTCCAGTGGTTCCCATGGTGTGGGAGGGTTTAAATGTGGTCAAGACCGGCCGTCAAATGTTGGGTGCTACCAACCCAGCTGACTCGTTGCCCGGCACCATTCGCGGTGATTTCTGCATCCAGGTTGGCCGCAACATCATCCATGGCTCCGACGCAGTTGAGTCTGCCGAGAAGGAGATCGCTTTGTGGTTCAACGAGAAGGAACTTGTCACATGGGCTCCAGCTGCCAAGGACTGGATTTACGAATAGATAACACATGCAGTGTCTATGCGAAGCTCACCATATTCTATCACAGATTCTTATAAAGAATTAAAATTCCACAAATACCGTATTTGTTGTGTTATATATTTTATTCGCACTGAAACAAAGCCCACTCAGGTGTTGGGTTCTCAGGTGGCAGCACCCAGCCGCTGGGTATGCAGCTTGCGTTTTTTCCATAGCTGATATAAGAATCCCAAACAATTCTAAGAAAATGTGGATTAGCGAGAATATTTCCAGCTATTATTCTTGGAAAAACTCACCGTCGCTGCACAAACTCTTGTGTATTTTGCTTTTTGTTTACATTCCCTTGCTTTGGAGTCATAGAGGAGCTACCAAACGTTACTTCTGCCCATTGCGCCTGGAAGTTTGTGGGCGCTTCATCAGCTGTTGCGTTGGTGCTCTCCTGTTGCACGCGTTGCCAGACTGTGCGCATTCTAGCTAGCTTCTCGCCTAGGTCTTTGTTTCCACCACGCGCCTTGTACAGCCTTTCTAGCAAATCGAACGTATGCAGCATTTTATTTGCATCATGCAGCTTTTTCAGAGTGAGGTGTTCCGCTTGCTTAAGCACCGGGAAAACTGCTGCAGGTTCCACACACGATTCAAAATGTTTTTTTGTTTCCTTGTCATGCTTGGGTGTTGCCCTGTTCATAAACTTTTGCAGCTTGACTCTTTGTTTAGCTCTTTGGCGTCTTTGTTTGCGTTGAAGTTGACTGCGTGCAATTTGCTCACACGGCACTTTGTCTAGTTGCGTTAGCAGCTCGGTGGTTTGTCGTTCCAGCTGGAGCGATTGCTCCAGGTCAAAGTCATGTGGTGACCCATTGCCCAAGTTCTCCAAGCATTGTAAATTTGCAATAACATTAGAAATATTTGCCTTTATTTCGCTTAATTTGTGGCCGACCGGCATTTTATCCATAAGTGTTGGTTAACGTTGGAAATTCATTTATTGAAAGTGGGGTGCTAAGTTAAATAGAATACAGGGGAAGAATGTTTCATAATGTTGGTGTACAAGCGAGCAGCTGACCGGCTGTCTACACTTGGAGCACAGATTCGGCTTCGGTGAGCATCTCGGACGCTTTAGTATAGGCCTCCGTTTCCTTGAGATCTTGTTCATCGTTCAGAAATTTCTGCAGCAATTCAAACTCTTTTTGCAGTCTGTGAATGGGGTACAATGTTATTGATGCTGGCAAAACGTTATTGATTAAATTATGACTCACCTGCGCTTTGAGTCCGGTATCATCATTTGACACTCTTCTATTACTTCTTGTTGTTTACGCAGCACATGTTCATCGGCGCCATCATTTTTAAACTTATCCAGACGAGCGATTTCTGTGTTCACCTCCTTTTCATAAACCGTTTTCTCCTTGGCCAGGCGCTTCACAACACCCGTTTTAATAACCAACTGTCTGATGCGTGGATCTGCCATTTTTTGTGTTTTATTGGATTTGTAGTAAGCGCTGACTGCTAAAATATCTGTATTTGTCAATTTTAATTGACGTTTTCAAACTATTTAATATATTTGTCGCCAATTTGTGCACAGCCGGCTGAGCTTTGTTGCTGTTGTTTATAAATGCCGCCTGTGAGTCAGCTTGTAGAGTTGCCACTTTTTTCGTCGAGCCTATTTGACCATTCACAATAGTTCCAGTTCACAAATTGAACGGATTTAAATATTAACAAAAGACCGTTACGAACAGGCACATTATAAAAAATGTAAATAAATATAATTACTTATAAATCAAATAAAAAAAGACAAACATTTGTGTGGTATTTTACGGTTAAGCATTCTTTATTTTTATTTTCTGAATTAATACATTAAAAGATCATTTATGTTTATTAAGCAACGTTTTTCTGTATCCATGAATTGTTTTCTGTTGTGGGTTACAATAATTATTTTCATAGTAACGACAATGAATGCATTATGTATGTGTAAGTATGCTTATGTTTTGTGGTTAATCGTTTATGAGAAACATTTGATTAAAGTACGCAAATGCCAATGAGGCTCGTTAGAACATTTAGAATGTTTACAAAACCGCAATGATTATGTTTAATGAATATTTTTGTAATACTTCTTAAGCATTTGTCTTTTTATTTTTGGGGTTAATTTTGAATTCATTGCGAATGTAGTCTTTTTGGATTTTGTTTTGTTTTGTATGATGCAGTGGTTTAAAACTAAATTCTGAAAATAGTTTATATAATATAGATTTTAAATCGAATGCCTCCGACTGACTTATCAAAAGTATAAAAAGTGTTTAAAATCCATTGATTGAGAAATTATGTGGACGCTTTAAAATTATGTTAAGTGATAAATGAGTGGCAAGTGGTGGGGATGTATGGGGCAGAGGGGAAGGGCGGCTGTGGAGTAGGTACTGGGCTAGCAGCAAACTCCAGTGGCAATTACATTCGACTTTAATTCATTACCAGACTGTTTCCTGCGCAAGGATTTGCGATGGCGAAACAAGTTTAGATAGTTATAGTATATAATGATTATGAATATGATGGCGACCGATTTCGAGTATGCAAATGGGAATGAATCCAGGTGACCAAAATGTTCTGGCGCCTCGTCGTCATTACGTGCAGCCGGCAAGTGGATGGATAATGATCGTGATGGTGTTGTTGATGATGCTGAAGATGATGTTGATGTGGTGCCTGTGCCCAAAAGCAAATTACCTTGGGATCGACCCATTGGCTGTACTGCGTCTGGCGCACCTATGCCCTCGCTAATTGTATGTGTGTTTATAATAAATTGCAATATTTCCTCAAGTTTATATAATATTTGAATGCAGCAGTTAATAGTAGTTGATGTTTGATGTGCCACGGACTCTGTTTTTAGCCCCACCAGATACGGTTTTGATCGTCTATGATTAGTAGATACTATAAATTTTAAGTGTGTTGCTGTTGCCGTTTGTTGTTTGAGTGTCTCAGTGTTGTTGTTATTCTTGTTCTTGATGTTGTTTCTGTTGCTGTTACTGTTGATGTTATTGTTGTTGTTTGAAGTACAAGTCTGCTGACACCCTAGTTATTTCTTCTTCTGTGCCTTCTCAGCGGCTTTTGTTACTTTACCCGAGGTCGTTTCTTTAAAGTTCACCGACTTGATGACACCTACCGCCACAGTCTGACGCATATCGCGGACTGCGAACCGTCCGAGCGGCGGAAATTCTTGGAAGCTTTCAACGCACAGCGGCTTGGTTGGCACCAGCATTATGATGGCCGCATCGCCCGATTTTATTGCTTTTGGTTCGGTTTCGGTGGTCTTGCCAGTACGGCGGTCGCACTTCTCCTTGATTTCGGCAAACTTGCAAGCAATGTGCGCCGTATGGCAATCCAGAACAGGTGTATACCCATTGGCAATTTGCCCGGGATGATTGAGAACAATCACCTGCAATGGGATCAATCAACTATACTTTAAAACTTAAACACAATCGTAATCACAATTACCTGAGCAGTAAAGTCGGCAGCACCACGTGGAGGATTGTTCTTCGAGTCGCCGGCCACATAGCCGCGACGCAGTTCCTTGACCGAAACGTTCTTGACGTTGAAGCCCACGTTGTCGCCCGGCATGGCCTCAGTCAGCGCCTCGTGATGCATCTCAACGGACTTGACCTCAGTGACCAAGTTGACGGGTGCAAAGTTCACCACCATGCCTGTAACGAAAGGTAGTATTTAGGTACCACACTTAAGCGGTAAAGTAACAGTGCTCCTCCCTACCCACCTGGCTTGAGAATTCCAGTCTCGACACGACCCACTGGCACTGTGCCGATGCCACCAATCTTGTAGACATCCTGCAGGGGCAGGCGCAGCGGTTTGTCGGTGGGCCGCTGGGGCGGCATAATCGCGTCCAGCGCGTCAATCAGGCACTTGCCCTCCGTCTTGCCGTCCTTGCGTTCGACCGTCCACCCCTTGAACCAAGGCATTTTCTCGGATGGCTCGAGCATGTTGTCGCCATGCCAGCCGGAAATGGGTACAAAAGCGACCGAGGCCGGATTGTAGCCAATCTTCTTGATGTACGAGGAGACCTCCTTTTTGATTTCCTCATAGCGTGTCTCGCTGTAGGGCGGCTCCGTCGAATCCATCTTGTTCACGCCCACAATCAACTGCTTCACGCCTAGCGTAAAGGCCAACAGCGCATGCTCGCGCGTCTGCCCGTTCTTCGAGATGCCGGCCTCAAATTCACCGGTGCCGGCGGCCACAATCAGCACAGCACAGTCGGCTTGCGAGGTGCCGGTAATCATGTTCTTGATGAAATCTCTATGGCCGGGCGCATCAATGATAGTCACATAATACTTGGCCGTCTCGAATTTCCAAAGGGCAATGTCGATGGTGATGCCGCGCTCGCGCTCCGCTTTAAGCTTATCCAGCACCCAAGCGTACTTGAACGAGCCTTTACCCATCTCCTGGGCCTCCTTCTCGAACTTCTCGATGGTACGCTTATCGATGCCGCCGCATTTGTAAATCAAATGACCAGTCGTGGTCGATTTGCCCGAATCGACGTGGCCAATCACAACGATGTTAATATGAATCTTCTCCTTGCCCATGGTGTACTATTTAATCAATGACTGACAATGAGTCTCTGTGCTCCGACAATTGTGTTGTTTCACTTTTTTTAGTAGCTTCAATAGATAACCTGAATGCAAATTACACACTTATATATAAATACATACATATATATGCACAATTGTATATATTAAAATTGGGAGCGTGGGTGACAGTATTGTATGTATAAGTATGTATGTGTGAGAGAGGAAAAGCAAAGGCGTGTGCTATAAGGACTCAAGTGCAACTGTATGCGTGTAAGGGAGTATGTGTGTTTAGTATGGGATAGGTTAGGGTTTGGGTGTGGGCGCGACTCTGTTCGCGGTGTAGAGACCGAAATATTGCAGTTATATATATATACGTGTTTATATGTGTGTGTGTAATATTATGTGTGTATAGTAAAAGCTCTCTTGAGCAATAACTATTGAGGTTTTAATGTTTATCTTTCTGCTGTTAAGGATATGCCAAACAAATCTAAATATATTGTTATAATATTAATAATTATATATTTTATAGTTGCTAGCTGGTCCCAAGAGTTGTTCGTGGAAAGATCTTTTACTGTATATATGTATATGTATATTTTAATAAAATTTAGTTTATAAACTCACCTGGAAATTGATTTTACTTCAACTTGCTGTCCACAAGCGCTTTAATTGGCGATGTACTGAAAAATAGGTTAATACAAAATATATTGTCCATGTAATGAAATTTCACAATAAATAAAACACATAAATAATATATGAAATTTAACTGTTAAGCACAAGAAAATTTTATAGTTATTTATATTGAAAGTGTAAAATTGATGTATGTACTAAATACACACTTCGACAAATGCGGTCCCGACACGTCTGTGCGTTAGTCAATGCCCGGAAAATCTGGACGATAAGTGTTGCAAGCCAAGTCTCAATGCTCGACTCGAAAAATCAATAATGAACCCAGACAAACGACGAGCGGCTCTGTGGGAACTGGAAAAGCGCGAGACACAGCCGAATGACAACGTAGCCGAATGCACTACACGCACCCCCATCCCCCACCCACAGTCACGATGTCTGCCCTACCCCAACACCCACCCCCAAGGCCGAGTTTGCATACAAGTCGTCATAGTCACATAGTGCGCCTGCTGCAAATTGTCTTTTAATTGTAGTGTAACAATAATTTATCAACAATTATAATTCAATTTCTATTGAGAAAGTGCGAGAGGCAAAGGAGGAGATGAAAATCAATGCCTTCGTCGTGGATGACGGAGGGGAGAAAGAGTGAAGAACAAAAAACGCTTTGCATCGGTATTTGTCACTGTGCTCCGCGCACCGGCATTTGCGGCATTCGTGTGCTCGTTTCTCTGCGGTCTTCAGCACGAAATTCGCACATTGAAAGGGTGAAAAACTGCACACGCACACAAACACTCACACACAATCTGAGGCATAAATGCCGCTGCTTCGGGTTGCACTTGCTCATCGTTTCCGTTGGTCGGCGACGTCGTCTTGGATAAACTTACAAAAACAACAAGGAGACAAACATGCAGACACATTCCTACGTACATACGTAACTGCATATGCATGTGTCAATGTGTATATAACGGCGTGATTTATTTTCTAGCCTAGAAACAAATTTTGTCTTGCGGTGTTTCTTTAGTTATTTTTAAAATAAAATATGCATGTGTGTGTGCAAATTGCAAAAAGAAGAAGAACCTTTAAAGGGAAGTGTAAAAATACTTTGCACATGCAGCCTCACTGCAGCGAACAACGAGGACGTCATCACAAGTGCACGTTAATTTGATTTACATATGTACATGCAAATGCATGACATATGTATATGTATATATTCATACATGTATAATTATTATTTTTGATTCAATTTAGCAACTGTGCACACACTCTCACGTATATATACACACAAGCACATAGGAAATTGCAGACTTTTGCAGACATGTTCAAGCTGAGCCGCCATTTTGAAATTTGCCAGAGAGCAGGGCATGCTTATGTATACATATACATTATGTATTATAAAAATATCTACATATGTACGCATGTATATAGTACATAAATATTCAAAAAAGGAATATTTGTTATATTTACGCTCAGTTTACATCACTCATGTACACATTTGCGCATCAATACCGTTACATACAAGCAGCGTGTACATACACATGCATGCAGGCACGTATTATGCAAAAGCTCACAAACGAGACACCGGCCGGTGAGCACACGAAATTTTAACCACTTTCTCACAGTTGATACGGTTTGAAACATGCAGAAATAATAAACATTTGAAGCAGCGCGAGCACTTGTTTGTTATTGAACACACAAATAATCAATCGATGGTAATTAATGTGAGCGTTATTTAAGGATTTTTTTTGGTAATGAAAGCTGCACGGACTTTTCTGTACGTGCACTTACCTCGAAACCAGAAAACGGAAAGACCGAAATCGAGCAGAGACAGGCAGTCGGTTGACGATGTGAATGAGAGCCGAGCACGATGCACGATGATGCAACGCCGAATGAATGACAGAGTAGCCACCAACTGGGGCAAGGGATTGGCATGGGATGACAAAAACTGAAAATTGCGGGCAATTTTCAAAAGTCAACACTGATTGACAAGACAATGCATTTTTGATTAGCTGGGTGGAAGACGGCCATTTTACCGTTAAACATTTGTATCGTTCAGCTTTGTGTCGCTTAACATGTAATGAGCGAAGGTGGATCTAGTTAAAATAATGGTTTAATGAATTTTGTGCTGTATAATATAATTTTCATCAGAAATTAGTTATCCAGTTTGAAAAAATGTATTTCATATATGCTTATATACTACTTTAGGTCACAGCTAGAATCATTTCCATTCGCTGTCCGAATCATATTCTGGCCAATCCGGTTTTACGCCTGTGGGTAGCTTTTTCTGTGTCAGATATTCATTGAATTGTTCAGGTATTAACATAAATCTCCGAATTTTCAGACGAAATTGTCGCCACGTCCACTGGCCATGATTGCGACGATCTCCCACCATTGCCCTATAGTTGAATCTGTGTTTGTTAAGGAAATACGTTAGCTCCTTCACCACTCCCTTGGGCAACCTGAAAAACATGTAATTAGATACCTTAAGCAACCACATTTGGTGTACAATATGACTACCTGAACTCTGGATCGGGTCTTCGTTCAATGGCCATCTGTTCCAGCTCCTGCACAATATGTCCGCGTTTTGGTTTTTGTTCATCTGCTGAGCCAGACTTTGGACGCAGCGCCGCCAAATCGTTCTCGTCAAGTTCCTCCTCCGTAAAGCCATTTACAATTCTCACAGCCTCTAGCCTTTCGCGTCTATAGTTCGGCATGCCCACAGATTTGTTAGGATCGCTTGCTAGGCCCATTTCACTGAAGTTTGTGCCCACGCGTTTATCCTCTAGCCACATTTTTTTCATTGTGGGACTGCAGAGGAAAATGTGGTTATTTTAATGATAAACAAGGAGTATGTGTTGTACCCTAAAAAACTTACTCCTTGATTTTTCCAGTGGATTTGCGTGTTTTACTCATTGTTTTACGATTCACATTGTAGCGGTAACGCTTGCGGACATGATTTTTACGAATTTTCATTGTTAAGCCGTTAAATTAATAAAGAAACGCTAAAATATAACTCTATAACTCTATAAAAACAAAACAATTGCACGTGTTGCAGCTGTGTACCAGAGTTGTATAAATTCTTTCTGAATAAGTTCAAATGATCTACTCACTCATTTGAACGAAGAAACTACGACGTCGAAGAACATTATTGTTCGAATATGCCAATTATGGTTTTTTTGTTTCTTGAGAGTCAAAATATCATTCTATAAGCTTAAATACTATTAAAATTTTCGTCTTCTAGGTTATATTTTGCTTAAATATATAAAGAAATTTAAATACAATCCCCCCGCCAAATTCTTTCATAAAATTACCTAACACTATAAATGTAATGGATAAATTTAGTGTGTCCCGGCAGATCGAATGGCTTATTTTAAAAAAGTTTTCAGTTTGTTAACAATTCCTAAGCTATAGTTTTTATAAATGTACTAGGTTTTATTAGCCATTATGGGTCAATTATGAGATCGACGAGAATGTTGAAAACTTAGTAACTCAAGTTTTCACGGATTTTAAAACTTTTTATTAAGAAATATATGCATTGCCATAATATAAAATGTTATTGTTAACATTTTTACATCACGGATTATTTAGATTCGGTTCTTAATCTGGTCCCGCTTTGAGAGTAACGTTACAAACATCGATGCTAAATGAATGACGATAATTTAATGCACATTCATCGATAACACAATTCACATCGAAATATTTGGACAATCGGTTCTTTTCGCTCACTTAAGTAAATCGGTCGATTGAACCTGTTCCGATACAACTCTACTGCTGTTTCGCCTACGCCATTTATTTGCAAGGAAAAAAATTAACAAAACAGAATAAATAATGCTGGCGCTTATCAACAGAATCCTGGACTGGTTTAAGAGCATCTTCTGGAAAGAGGAGATGGAGCTGACCCTAGTCGGACTGCAATTTTCGGGCAAAACGACATTCGTCAATGTTATTGCAGTGAGTAAATTTGCAAATAATGTGTGTGTTTGTGGGGCGGCGGCTGTTCTTATGCGGCGTAAAGAGGGTCGAACAGCGTGCCGCAGGCCATGACAATGCAGTGGGCAAAATAGAAACCTTAACTAAAGCCTGTGGGTCGAGAAGAGCGCGGGCGAGGCGGAGGCAGTGACAAATCCAACAGTGTTGTTGTTTTGCCGTTTTCTATTGATTTGCCTTTGTTTTCAGTACGTCATGCTAGTTATCAACTGTTTCTTTCCTTCTTTTTTTTGTTTTGTCTTCTCTGAGGTTCAGTTTCACAGCGTATTAATTGGCGTTATATTAACTTCTCTTAGCACTTGATTTTATTGTGGATTGCGTTAATCAATAACTGTGCTGGTATTTGCATAAATGACAGCACTATCAGCATATATACATACATATGTATATTTAAATACACATATATATTTTTTGTCCTATCTCATTAAACATACAAAAAAACTGATAAGTCAAGTTAGCGACTTCAATTCGGGCGTCTAAGCTGTGCACAAAAACGCAACTGCGGGCGTATTTTATGTATTATATTTGTCGCTCAGAGTGGTGCGTCACATGCCCGCAACTTGATTGAGCATTTAAGTTAATTGAAGTTTCCTACTACACACAAATATTTATTTAAGTCTTTATGTATACCCACAGTCTGGTCAATTTGCGGAGGACATGATACCCACAGTTGGTTTCAATATGCGCAAAATTACCAAAGGCAATGTTACCATCAAGGTTTGGGATATTGGCGGCCAGCCACGATTTCGTTCCATGTGGGAGCGCTATTGTCGCGGCGTTAATGCAATTGTGTAAGTATCTCCATTCAAAAAAGTACACAGTGTATAACTAACTACAATTGCACACCCTGTCTTATTTTAGTTACATGGTAGATGCTGCTGATTTGGATAAATTGGAAGCGTCACGCAATGAGCTGCACTCGCTGCTCGATAAGCCGCAGCTTAGTGGCATTCCAGTGCTCGTCCTGGGCAATAAACGTGATCTTCCGGGCGCTCTCGACGAGACCGGACTCATTGAGCGAATGTGAGTTGACTCAGATTGTCAAAGATCATTTAAAAACTTTGTTTTGATAATTGTTTTACAGGAATCTATCAAGCATACAGGACCGGGAAATTTGCTGTTATAGTATTTCGTGTAAGGAAAAGGACAACATCGACATAACGCTGCAGTGGTTAATTCAGCATTCGAAAAGCCAAAGTCGTTAGATTATAGCCTAACTAACACACACACACACATATATATACAAACATACACCCACACACACAAAACTACACAAATTTATGCACTCTCTCGCATACATACACTGAACAACTATATTAATTTGCAGTACATTTATTTTGAGTAGACTGTTAATTGATTTGAAGAGCAAAACGTTTTTGCAATGGCTCGTTGTGATTGTTGGCATGTGTGTTTCTATTAATAATTCAGCCGCGTGTTTAAGTGTAAGGTGCATTGCGTAGAATTCGCGCCTCGTTAGGACCAAAAATCTCGAATTGTAGTTCACAAATGACAGGACTAATGAAAAATGCCAACGGATTCTGTATAAATATGAATATAGACACAGACAAACACACACAGACACTCCCACACACACGTACACAAATCCTTGACTTATACTACAACAACATATACACAGCGAGAAATCGCATAGTATTTCACGTAATGTGCTTTCACCTCATACAGCCGTTGAAATTTGGTGTCTCTATCAATATGTTGCTTGTATCAACAATAGTTAGGCTTATGTTTAGTGTTTATTGGTGTGATTATATAAAACTATTAATTTTTTTATCATTTTTATATAGAAATATACAAATACAAATACAAATTATAATTTACATTTGTAATTAATACGCAAATATTTATTTATAGTTTACAATTTTTGCTTAGCGAAAATTTTTAAAAAAAGACGTTTATAATTAAATAAAATAATATACATACGTGCAAGAAAACAAATTAATAGAATGTTTGTATGCTTAAAGGCCATTGCTAATGAAAAGATGATTAATTACGATATAATAATATTAAATAACAATTAATACCAGTGTAAGATACAAGCATGTAACAATTATTCTGTTTGTCAACCAGCCAATTTTGTAAGCGTTTATTCCACGTGCAAACGCAGGCACGCTTTCTGTACAACAACTCTGTCACATACACACACACACATACACCTACACCCACCCACCCACACAGTTAAATCATGCTTATGTACTATAATTTATATTTTAATAACCAATTCCAATTATAAACTACATTATCTAACTGACAAAGGAGGCGACCGATAAGCGATCAAAGCGTAATAAACTAATAAAGACTATTATAAAAAAAGCTAAAGTAAAAAGCATCCTGAGACAATGATATTCGTATGTGAGATACGAGATAAGAGATACATTTGCAATTATTTCGATAATAAATATATATGTATGTATGTGTTTTCAACTAATCCGCAAAGTATGCTTTAAAAAACGAATCCCGAAAGTATGCACCAAAAACATGAGCTTAATTTAAGCTGCAGGGGCCTCTCCTATTGGTTCTCTTACAGGGTATCTTATGATTAAGCGCTCATAGTTTGGTTTATTCTGGGCCTTTTCATAAACGAATATTAAACAGTTGTGTCCGCATAGCGGTAAATATAATCATTTATTTTATTTTATTTTTATATTCTAGTGAATTTCTTGAGATATTTCCTAGATATTTGAGTTATCAAGGAAGGGAAACTTTAAATGTATGTTAACTTTTTAATTATTTCTGATATATTGAATAAGTGTTTAACTATCTCATAATCTTCTCCATTCGATAAAAGTTCTCTGTTAACTTAAGGTTATGAGAATATAGAGAAGCTTATGTTATTTGCTCTGTTTTTATATAGACGTAGATAGTGTGGTATGAAAAAGAACGATTAAGGTAACAGGAAATATTTCATGGGCACACAAAATGGCCGCCATCCTTAGGAACTAAGCTTAGAATAGGAAATCAATAATAAAAATCTGTTACCCCAGCTAGCTTTTCATATAAATGTATAATATGTAATTAAAATATTATAAATTTTTATGTGTATATTTAAGGATACATATAAATGTGGACATTTACATTTTCTATGCGCACTCACGATGCTTCGGGTGTGATAAGAACATGCACCATGCTGTCAAACCCATGAATCACCGACAAGTGACAACATATTTGTTAGCCTAGGCCAGCCAGTTGGGTCATCAGCGATTCCAGACATATGTTGAAAATAATTTATAGTCGCATTTGAGGCGCTGCACAAGACTGGTAGTTGGCCACCCAGTTTGGTCGGAGCAAGCGTCAGCGTCAGCGTCAGCAATTGATCGATGCCTCAAATGCGAACGAATATGAACGCATAAATACTTCTAACTGGCGACCTGAACGACGAACTCGAGCCCTTTGGCAGACGCTGGCCGGGCTGGCTAATTATGCATTCAGTGTGTGTGCGGCAGTGGCTGCGTTCCAGGAATACGTGTCAAGTGCTGCACTGGCTGCGACAGCGACACGAGCCTCATGTGACTCATGAGCGAATATTCTCATGCCTGGCGTGGTTTCCTGCTTCCTTTTGGCCCGCAGCGTGCAGTGCGCAACAAGTTCGCTGTCTAAGTCTTTTGTTTTTTTGGTCAGTTTAGGGGGAGGTTAATAATTCAAATTGAGTTAATTACACTTTTAAATGCTGGAAATTAACATTGCGCCGATAAGCATCTCCGCTGCCTCAAGCCTCAAGCCACAAGCCGCAAGCCACATACATATAACTGGCCATAACTTGAGCTAATCCAACAACAACTCGAACGACGTGCTCGTGCTTGGTTCGAGCTCGCGACAAGCTCATAAATTTTCATAAACATAACAAAACATCAGCGCAGTTAACATTACGCAAAAAACTAACAAAAAACTAAATTTCAATTATGTTTTGTGACCATTAAAAACAAAACGAGTAAAATTCTTGCGGCTTAATGTTTTTGCGTGTTGTTGTTTATTTTATTTTTGTTTTTTTTTTAGCAACTTGTGCGACTTGTGCTGATTATATAATGACATTAAAACATGCCCAAAAATTAATGTTGCCAGACAATATAAGTATATTTCTGCAGGCCAGCTCCCCACCCCTCGTTGAGATCATTTGTATGCGCCACAGACGCCATAATCGCCATCGCCTTTAGCCGCCAGCCAACCAGCCAAGTTGGCCGCGTGACTCCTTTGATGAAACGCCGTCAGAGCCAAAAGCCTGGGCGGGGTGTTGACCATAAATATGCGCAAGCATAAACGCTATATAATACAATATAATATATTAATTAGCCAATGTCAATGCAATTCATAAGCTTATCGGAGAGTTTTGTGAAAAACACACACCAAGTGCTGTCTGCCTGAAGTTGGGCGGCTGCCACTCGATCTGTGCTGCAATACACTGAGCGAAAAGTGCAGCAGCAAAAATAAATCCACTTAAATTCTTGCAAAAGTATAAATAAACAATTTTTGATTGTTTGTTTATGGTGAACTTAGTGGCTAAGAAATAATTATACAATAATTTTGATTAGTTAAAAACAGTCAAACAAAATGTTTAAAAAATATATATATAACTGTTGTAATTTTATTTTATTTTAAAATTTGCATTTTAATTTTTTTTTTTAGTTTAAATACTTTTCAGATTCAAAGAAAATTGTTAAAAAATCCTATCAGATGATGATATTTATATACAAAAAGCTTTCCTTTTCTCTGAGTGTATACGATTCTGAATAATCTTAATTTATGTATCATGCTTGAGTGTTTGCAAGTGTTACAAAAAAAGTGAATGTGAATTAAGTTCAAAGTAATTACAAAAGAATTTTTTAAGTACTTAAAATATAACACAACAAAGCGTTAAATGAAAGTAAGAATAAGTTAAATTAAGATTAAGTTAAATAAAAGAACAGATGCAAAATGATACAAGTTTGTATTAAGATTGACAATTTTGGTGAGTTAAAGGAAAAAGAGTTTCTATGTATTTAATTTAAGATAAGTTAAATTTAGATAATGTTAGTTAGAAAGTTTAAGAACAATATTCTATTGTTTTTTAAAGTTTTCGCTAAGTGTATATAATGGCCAAATATATTTTAATTGCAAGGCACAGTGCTGGCCACAATGCTGGGGGCCCACCAAAAGTGTGTCTGGCCAAACATGCTGTGCCACCTGAAAAGTTCCTGGAATTGCAGCACTAAAACAAAAGCGACGAAAAAAACAAATGCTGGCCAAAACAATAAGCCCAAAACAACGGGCCAGCAGGCACAGGCAGGCATAAAGTTCAAACCTTAACAAGATGAACAAAAGAGCTGAGCCTGGCCAAGACGTGGAATTGAAATTGGAATTGGAATCGGCTCGAGTACTTGCCAGACTCGTGGGCAACAATTTTCATGTATTTTTATTGTTGTTGTTTTTGGCAGATAGTTGCCTGTCAGTAGCAAATATTCACCACAACAACAACAACGAAAAATGATTGAGTTTAAGTTACCCATTTAGAAGATACCCTGTATATATATTTTACAAGCATTAGATGAAGTTGCTTAGCAAGGAAAAACCTTTATACAAAACAAGAAAAGATAAAAAAGAATTTTATAATTGATATCATAGCAAAATATCAATATTAAATAGTTGTATACATTGTATATATATATCTTTGCAAACCCATTCCTTAGCATTCCCTAAACTACTCACACGTGCAGGGTATACGCAAGCAGGATACGTGGCCAACAAGTTGGCCTGACAACCAGCTAAATGCAAATAAGTTTGTCTCTTTGGATTTTCTGCTGAATTTGGCCAAGTTGAGCACGTCGCGACTTGAGCTGCGCCCGCCTATGTTTGATTTCCACCTTCATCTCTCTCTCTCTCCCTCTCTCTCACTGCCTCACTCTCTCTTTCTTTTCGCTGTTGTGATTTATCGTGTTTTATCGCCTGCGCCATTTGCCTTCACTAGGCCATAGGTGAACCATAATTCACGCAGCAATTGAGAAAAGCAGCAAAAGGAGAAGAAGATGCAGGAGGAGGAGGAGCAGCTCAATCCTTATTGCTGCACTAATAAAGTTCTCAGGTGCGGAACGGAGACTGGAGAACAGCGACTGCAACGGCTCGCTTTAATTGATGACAACATCTTGGAATTTTTGTTGGTATTTTTGCGTTCAAGTTTTGCGTTGTCGCCTTATTTCACACTCGCATTCCCAGTGGCTGCCAGCCAAGGGCAGGCCAGCTGGACCTCAGCTCCAGCTCTCGTCGAGGAGTCTCTTGCCCAATGAAATCTCTGGCTGTGTGCGCTGAAATCTGTTAAATAATGAAACATTTGCACGATACTGGAATCGTATCGTAGCTGGCCCAACTCACAACACAATCCACACAATCCTCGTTGGCTTTGGCTTTCGTTGTGGCTTTGGCTGTGGCTGTGGCTGGTGCAACATATCGTACAAGATTTCCGGGAATTGAAAACTGCTAAAAATCGTGTTTGATTTTATACATTCGCCTGTCTCTGAACCGACTTCGGGTTCGCTTCTTGTGCATGCAACTCAAGCTCCAACTGTCTCCAGTTGATGGTGGTTCGCTGGCCTGCTAGCTGGTAGCTGGTAGCTGGCTAACTGTGGCCGATACCTGCAGCAGCATCTACGATATGCGTCGTGGTTCAACATGCAATCGCAACAAACGAAAGCAGCTTGTTAACTAATTAAAACCGAAATATATGCAAATCAAAGGCCGCTGATACGAGGAAACAGAGACTTTGGCCAAAAAAAGAAAAAACAAAAACAAAACAAACAAAAAAAGCATCACAACTAGAATTGGGCACGTGCGTGGTTCTCGTGCGTGACACGACTAAATACAACTTTTGGAAAATATTAACTACAAATCAAGCTTAACCATATTACAATTATTTACAAGTCAAATCTACAAAGTGATTTCAGACCCATGTTTCACTAATTATTAAAATATAAACCTTGAGTCAAAATAGTTTGCCAGGAATGAGCAAATTCCAAAGTTAAACTTAATATTATTTTATATTTGGTTTCCTTACAGTTTATGAAAAAGTTTTAAACTCCTTCTATTTCCGTTAAATTTCAATTATTAACTAAATGTATATATTTTTTAAACACAAGTTTTTTACAAATAAAATGTAAATAAAAGAGTTATATTTCTTTATTTTAACTATTAATTAAAATTAAGTAAAATATACATATAAATTTGCTTTATGTAAATATTAAATAATAAATAATGAAATAATAAAAATAGCTGCAATAAATATTAAGTTTTATACATTAGCCCAACACCCGATTCCAGGTCCTCGCTCTTCGGACCCCCAAGTGCATAAATCAAATATAATATACGCAGATACCTATATAAATATGATTATTTAATTTCTTATACAATAGTTGCGATAGTTCATTTTGTGATCTTATTTACAAATCGTGCCTCGTCTCCTTTTTGATTCCCTCGTATTTAAATAAATTCGACACGCTTCCATCACTAACCGAAGCAAGCACCTCGTAGCTCATGGTTTTAGCCCCGAAACATTTGGCTACCGTTTTGGGTCGTCTTCAGATCGAGCATGGCAATTAAGAGAGACAGAGAGAGACAGATAGAGAGAGAGAGAGAGAGAGAGATGCTCGGCCGGGGCCAGCGGCAGCTGCCATAATGCGACAAAACTAAATAGCACAAAGCGCATTGTGCAAAAATTAATTGCAACATTTTTGGTGGTCTTTTGGCCCACGTCCTTGCGCCGGTGACGAGCCACCGGGCCGGGCTCAGGGCAATCAATTCAAATGGATTTCACTCGAAGCATTCGCAGCGATTTACGACAATGCCCAGCCGAGTGCCTTGCTCCGCGCTCCTTTTGCCATTTAGAGCGATTTTATTGGGTTCATTGTCGGTGGAACGTGCATCCCCAAGGGCCCAAGTGGTGCGGGCGAGGATTGTCTTCGGACTGGTCGACGTCGTCGTCGTCGCTGTTGCCGTCTCGCTGGCCAAGGTGCGGGACATATGTAAAACAAGCCCTAAACAACCGCAGCGACCAGGCGACCGGGCGACCGGGCAACCGGGTGGACAGGCGGGGGCAAAAAGGATTCGGAAGTGAAATTTATTTTGCATATCGCCGCCTGACAATGCCCCCAGTCGCATTGTCTCTCGGCCAGAGCAAGTGCTCGTGCCTTGGTGCCTTGGTGGTTTGCTGCTCCTGGGAAACTTTTGCGCATTGCATTTATCAAGCTGCAGTCAATTTGGCCAGCGCTGCGGATTCGATTGTCACTGGGAAATTATCCAATTTTGTGCCTTCGCATTCAATTGCGCCTGTCAATTTACAAGGCAGATTCGCGGCCCCGACGAGTAGCTGTCAGCGTGATGAACGGGCCGTGGTCGGTGGTCGCTTTTTTTCCTTTTCCTTTTCCTTTTCTTCTTCTTCTTTTTCCCTCTTACTCTGCACTGAACCCATTCTAGTGTGCCTGCCAAGGGTATATTGGCTATGTAAGAGCAGTACGAGCAGGAGCAGCTATCGTTGGCCTTATAGGGTATATTTATGCTTGCTTAAATTCACTAGCTTTGGTCAGCTGTCCTTTCTCTAAGGTTTGCTTTTTATAGTAAGTAAATAGGATAAAGACTTGGGATTTTATATTATATTATATTAAATATTTTCAACTCTATTTTAAATTATGGTTAATTCCTCTTGACTTCTTGTAAATGATAAATATGGTTTTTGTCACTAAAATTTTTTTTTAACATATTGCAGAGATTATATTCTTATAGAGTTAGGGATACCAAATATGTTTAAAGATATTTTTTTTTAAAAATTATATTAAACTTTTTCAATACCTCCTCTTAGTCTCTCTCAAATTGACATTTAAGTTTGTTGCTTAATTTGCCTTGATTTCTTAAAACCAATTCGATAAAGCATACTTTAAAGCTTATAAGAGCTAGAAACATACATACTACATAGTCCTATATATACACTTATACAGATAAAGAATATTTAACTTGAGTTATAGAATGGTATTTGTTTTAAATTCTATATAACAAGTTATATTTATTAAATTTGACATATATCGTATTTAATGTATATATTATGTATTTTATGCAAGAATATTTTAGGTCTTGAATATAACTTCTAATTTTTCCCCAAATTTCTTATAGGTATAGACTTAAAGCATTGATTCAAGGTTCCTACACACTGTTTGTTGGCATACTTAAACACCAAAATAGGATAACAATTATGCTGCGTAAGTAAAGAAGGTTATTCGGTTTAGTCCAACGTGCAGGGTATTCCTTAGTCATGCACTTTCAACCTGGGCGGGCAATTGGACCTGGGCCGGAGTTTGGGCACGCCATAATAATAATCATAATCGCCAGCGGCTGATCAGCTTCGATCGGACCTAACCCTTAGTTGGAGTTAAGCCGAACTTTTGTAACCCTTACGTCACATACCCAGCAATTGCTTCCGGAGATGTGTGCCAAGTCAAGCAATACCTCCTTTTTGTTTTTTAATATTCTGTTTATGTTTCATTCTGTTTTATTAATTGCATCAAGATCAACTGCAGCCGCCAGCGCCAAAGTTGTGAAAATGTGAAAACAAAATATATTTCGCTAATGAGTATTTACCTTTCGCACAAGCCAAAGCTACAGTCGGGCGGTGGGGGGAGGGGCACAACGGGGCGTATGCTTAATGCTAGATTAGTATCGCAAAAAGTTTCATGTGCGCTGAACTTAACGGCTGATCGCTCATAAAATTAATCAAGCTGCTTTAGGCTACTTTAAACGTTGCCAACATTTCGGGCATATATTTTTGTTGTTGCTGTTGTTGTTATTTTCGCCTGTTATTATTTTCACATACTTTGTTGGGATTTTCGCTGCCTTAACAAATTGCTTTTGTTATCGATGCAGCAGAAAAAAAAGGAAAAAAAAACGAGTTGAATGCACTCACGTACGTAGACGGGCGTCTTTGGCGATCGACTTATCCCGAAATCGGCGACGTGCCATTTGTTACATTATTATATATATAATAATAATAAATTTGTGGTGTGTTCTGGCTTCGCCCCATAAATATCCTAGAGACATTTGATGGACTCGTGTGATTGGCCGCTGTGGGGCCAGCATTTGCATAAGTTCATCGGCTAAAAATGTCAATTTTAATTGAATTTCTATTGTACACGAAACGATCTTGACGAACATTTCGATTTATGTCCGTCCGTCCGTCCGTCCGTCTGTCTGTCGCTTTAATGGTAATAAACATGTCAGCCGCAAAGCGAACCAACTAATTTGAGCGCTAGTTCAAAATGTTGCTGCCAGTTGCTGCTGCTGCCTGATGCTGGTTGCTGCTGGTTGCTGCTGCTTGTTGCGGGCAATCTGAAAAACCTGCTTTTGGCTTGCGCAGATCTTGTCTTGGGATGCTGCACTCACCGCTGCTGCAACGGCAGAAGCTGATGCTGATGCTGAAGCTGCCGCTTGCTGCCTGCTGCTTGCTGCCTGCTGCTTGCTGCACCAATCCCAGGCGCTAGCTTAATGCCATAATTTATGCGCCACAACTCGCTTTTCGCGTTGGCTCCGCCTTTTGGCCAATCAGCGCCGAGTTGGCCGCTTGTCTATTTGCCGGGCCCGTAACTGTATCGGCATCTGGTCGCAGGCCTCGCCAGATTGCGGGCCTGTCCTGCTAATGGTGTGAAAACACCTCACATTACCCTTCCAAGGGGGCAACTCTCACTTATCCGTTCACTTTGCTGCTCGATGAAAAGCAATTGCTTTTTACTGTACTCGAGTATTTATCTAGTTTATCCGGTTTCCATTGTAAGAAAGTTCAAAATAAAATAGAAATAAAAAATTAATTATATGTTTTTTTGATAAAGCAAACCTATCTCAGCCATTAAACGATTCAAAAATAATTTAAATGAAATTCAAAATGAAAAAAACTTTAACCAAAAAGTATATTATTATTAAAAATCATTTGTTATATGAATGTTATGTGTAGAATTAAAAGGGTGAGAGCAAATCAATTTTATAATGTTATCAATAGAAATTGGACAAATTTCTTACCTGGTAACTTATGTATATAGTTCAAATATTAAATGTTTTATGTACACGGGGAATTAAAATGCATGCAAGGATATTTATGCTTAAAATGGCTATAAAACAACCATAGTTTAAATTCTAATAGTAATAATTAGAATGTATTTTTTGACACTTAAAAGTGTAAAAAAAGGACTTTCTGTGAATTTGGTAGCATCAAAAGTACCAAATTATGCATGTTTTTATAATATAAATTATTTTGTTAATTTATGTTTTAGTAAGAAAAATATTCTAAAAAGAAATAGTTATTATATCAAAAAATAAAAAAAAATATATAAATTTGATATTGGTGAAATGAAATTAAATTTAATACCAAAAATGATAATATATTTAAAACTGTGGAACAATATTTTTCACAATATTCTGGAATTGACAAATATATATTGGTTTAATATGATAGTTTAAATTAAATAAAAAACTATATAAATTAGAGCTAAATCCAATTTAAAATTAACTTAAGTTAACTTATGTATACTTATAACATTTAAACAAATCATTGAATAATTATTTTTTGTACTTTAATAACATGTTTTGGCAAATAACAAAACAACATTTATAATTGAAATATAAAACAAAATAAACATCGTTTTTGCTGTTAGCTAACCAAATAACTTAAGCTGAAAAACGAATAATTGCATGATGATTATAATAATTATTTAATCATTATTAAAATGTTATTATTTTAGTGTATTGGAAATTCGTGTGGGCTATTATGGCTTTCCCTTTCGCTGTTGTTGTTAGTGTTGTTGTTGTTGTTGTAATTCGGAGGCACGCTGCGGAAACATGAATTACAAATTTCAGTTCCAATTTGGCTCGCAAGAAAGAAAGTGCACCTGCTTTTGGTCCGAATGTTGTTGTTGCTGTCGTTGTTGTTGTTGTTGTTGTTGGCTATTACGCAAACGATGCTGATGAAGCAATAAAAATGCAGCGCGTGCCAAATGGCCAAGAAGCCGCCAAAAACGGAAAAAGAACAAGCTGCAAGGTGCATCCCAAATGCAACAACAACAACAACAACAAAAACAACAACTCACACACAAATGTAATTAAATGCGGCAAACGGGAAACTATAGGAAACAAAAACCCGCTTAGTTGGAATGTTGACTGTTTGCCGATGGCAGCCTAAGCCCTGCTGTGGCCCTCAAGCGGCTTAAATGCATTTCTCGTTTTGCGCTCGGCCGACTGGAAAAAACCGCAAGCGATTTTCGGGCTAGAGAAAATGCGATTCGAGAATTGTGGCTCGCTTTTGATTTGTACAGCGATTTAACGCCTGATTGGCTAATGGGCTGAGCCGCTTTCAAGTGGTTGCATTCGTTTTTCCATTTCATTATTTGTTTCCGTTTTTGTCAATTGCCAATTGATCTTTTGGGCAATTGATCCGCTTTGCGCCGACTGCGTGCGAAAAATCCGAAACCAATTTCCAAAATGCGCGCACATAAATTTCAATTAAATTAATTTTTAATTGGCATCTCAAATATTGCATTAATTGTTAACCGTTAGGCGCCAAGTGGCCTGGCTGTGCTGTGATAAGTGCCCCTTGTTGCAAGGTGTGCCGCATAAGTCTCTTGCCTTAATTGCAGCTTACAGCTTACCCGAAAATTGATTTCGAGCGCTAAGTTTACGAGGCGCCGTAAAAAATCGCATCAAATCGAATCAAATGCAAAGGCAAAGGCAAAGGCAAATCCTCGACGCACGTGTAAATAAATTGGCAGGCGACAAACCCTTTGACCGTCGTCCTTTTTATCTGCGCTGCCCAACACAAAGCTGACCCCTTTCGGGCTACATATTTGCACAGTAATCCCAGTCAATAAAACACAATTTTTGCGGGTCCAAAAAAAAAAAAGAGTAAGAAAAAATATCGTATATAAAGCTTAGCTACATTTACTTTTCAATTGCGTTACGGGCGTTGTCTTGAGTGGGCGTTGTGGGCGGTGTGGGCGTGGCATATCGGAGCACTGTAGCAAAATAAATAAGAATTGTGCCAGTTGAACTGTGCGACAACGACGGACGTCAAGTTTTATGCTTGTTTATCGGCAAACTGAAAGCTGGACACTCGCAGCTGGATAACTGGATAGCTGGACAGCTAAAGAAGAGGCAGAAGAAGAAGTAAAAGCAGGACACTCATCCACATGGATGCTTGACAATTTGCTTGCCTTTTTGGATTTATGCGTTTGCCGCTTGGCTATTTATTTACTTCAGCTATTCTCTTGATTTGGCAATTTGGCAATTTTCTGCGCATTCAGCCATGTAATTGAGTTGGCAATTTTTTAAGCCAAAGCCAGCATTAAGTGCAGCTACCAACTAGTTAGTTAAAGTTACGACTTAGGCGCAGATGCGTATCGCGTGAGAGACACAACGCATGTGGAGCTAAGGCTCTTTCTTTTATGGCTCATAACTGCACTAATTAAGGGCATTGTCAAGAGTAGCCCCCGCCGGGCAGATTTTTGCCACATGCATGTCGCCAGGGTTCAGTCGCCCATTTAATTGTCGTCGTGTTGTGCACCGAGAATGAATGACAGTACTTTTGGGCGCTCAAATGCGACAATCGCACGTAAGGCGACAATTATGCAAAAGCTAGCAACATCTAAGGCTGGCAGTATGTTGCGAAAATGAATTGCTGCACTTTTGCAACAATCTCAAGTAAGGCGACAATTATGCAAAAGCTGGCAACACTCCGCATGCTAGCTAGCAGCATTTGAGGCTGGCAGCATGTTGCGAGAATGAATGACAACATTTTTGCAACAATCTCAAGTATGGCGACAATTATGCAAAAGCTGGCAACATTCCGCCTGAAGCCTAGCAACATTTGTAGATGGGAACATGTTGCTGACCGATCAGTAAATGAGTTTAAGCCGCTTTTCGGGGCTATGAAAGCTGACACAAAGTGGCATAATTACATGTTCCGATGACAAGACCTGCCTGGTTTGTTCACGCGCTCGTCGTTGAAGGAGGAGGGCTCTGCAGGAATGCTGCACGAATGCGCTGCAGGAATGACCAAAAAAATAAACAAGAGAAAAACAAGAGAGACACAAAAATAATAATAAAGGCAGGCAATTGCATTTTTGGTTACATTTCGCTCACGTTTCGTTTCGGCTGCAATTAAAAAGCGAACGGGCACAACGCAGGAGCAGCTTACGTGGCGGAGGCGCAAAAGGCCGCGTTTAGCCAACTATGAAGATTTAGATAAGCGCCTCATTTTGCTAGCCGCCAGCCAGGCCAGGCCAGGCCACTCCAGGCCCAGCCGGGTTGGGCTCCGGTCGCCGTCTCTGTGTGTACACGTTTTCCATTTCATTTCGTGTGCGGCTCGTTGAGCGCCCCTTTCGGCTAACCATTTGGGCCAAGTTGTCGCTGGGACCTTGAGTGTCCTACACTTGCATTTAAATTACACAAGACACACATTTCGTTTGTGACGAGGGTGTAAAATGCATCCCTCTAAATTTATTTGTCATAATGTAATTTTAAATGTTTACCGTTCGCCGCTGCTAATGACTTTTTAGCTGGCCACGCAGGCATGGAGGAAGGGAGCGCGGGTGGGGAGACTTTGGGCACGTTGAGTACAAATTGTATGGCACCCAATCAAATACAAATCGGCACCCACCAAGCTGCTGGCAACCGATCCACAGTGGAGCCCCAGTCGTGGTCGCTGGCAATCATCGCCGGGGCTGTAATGATTGCAAACACAATCTGGCCATGTTGATCTGCTGGCTATGGAGAGCGCGCGAGTCGGAGGCACGCCGCAAAAGTTTTCCGCAGAATTTCCCTCAAGTTTTCTATTGCCCGCCGCCGTGGTCATGACTTGGGCGACTGCATAGAATTTCAACAATAATCGCAGCAAGCGGCTAACAAACCAGCAAACAAGGCGAAAACAACACACAGACAACATCAACAACAGCAACTGCAACAACAACGAGCCAGTTGGTATCATCATAATCATAATGCGCATAAGCCGCACGGCACAGCTTAAAGGCGGGCCAAGGGGCGTAACGGGTAGCGGGCGGTAGAAGGCAGGGCCGGGGCGGGTCGGGGGGAAGGGCATCGGGAATTCATTCCAGTGAATTCGCAATTCTGCGAAATCAAATTGCACAAATATTTCTCTTATGCAATGCAGCGCAGGGGGACGCAGCGGTTGTGTGTGTGTGTAAGTTTGTGTGTGAGTGTGTGTGTGTGTGTGTCGATCCCCCAGTTGGCATTGCCAGATGGGGCCCAACTAAGTAACTTAGCGGCAGAGAGCGCAGTCGCGCAGTCGGCGGAGGTTGCCCCGCTGCCATTGTGGTGGCCATTGTTAGACATAGACACACAGACACCACAGATGGTCGGTGGCCCAGAGCTTTCTGCAGGTTTACACGATGAGAGTTAACTAAATAACTTTATATTTCTTTAAATAAATAAAAAAATTAAATACATTTACAAACCTTGCAGACTTGTTTTTAGAATAATAATATATTGTCACTCATTTTCTCAATAAAATTAATTTAAAAAAATTGATTCGCCCCCGGGTGGACTCGAACCACCAACCTTTCGGTTAACAGCCGAACGCGCTAACCAATTGCGCCACGGAGGCTGTTGAAAACCGGTTGCCAAAATATAAATATATGTCGAATGATTAGTTAGCGATTTTCTAGGCAGTAAGCGCTTATCAGAGAATAAAAACTACGATTTTTCTATTATATTAAATTCTTATCTGAAAAGCTAATAAAGCTAAATGTTTGCGGTTGTTATCTGTAAAAATGAAATACCACGTTTATGTATGTGTATAGATATGTATATTAATGTATATATTAATAGTCATAAAAAAAGTTTACAAATGTATAATTTTTACGAATGCAATACAAAGCGGAATGCCAGCTTATATTATATGAACTTTAAATGTTAATATAATTATTGCTTACTATTTGCATATCTCATAAACAAACTGATCTCTATATATGCGAAAAAAATATGCCTTCCAAAGAATCAAGTGATAAATGAATAGTAAAATAATTTAAGATTATTTACATATAAAAATAAAAAATTTACAAATAAAAAAAGTTCGATCCTGCCAGGAGTCGAACCTGGAATCTTCTGATCCGTAGTCAGACGCGTTATCCATTGCGCCACAGGACCACTTGCTAACTTCATTCTTTATAGCTGCTCATCTTTAACGAGCACATTTGCCGATCTATAAATAGAGACAAGAGCCCTTCTACATAAACAGTTTTTGATCATTTTACTTTTTATGTTGCTGGCGTGTGTGGAAACTAATTTGCATATTATTATCATACGATATTGAGTGAAGAGAATATTGAATTGAGGGCATTTACCGGTTTTATTTTTAGTGATCTATACTCTCAGCTTGTATTTTCTTTAACAATGTTGGTCAGTTTTCTTCAGAGTGCTGCTTATAATATAAAATAATGCTTATAATAATGAGTTTGCGTGTTTTTGTATGATATGGCTTATGCTGACTATGGCGAATATATTTTTTATTATGTCAATAATTCATTTAAATTAATGGAGAGTAAGTTCATTATTTGTAATAACCTTTTAATTGAAGGTCTATTCTTTTCATTTTTTATATGTAACCTATTTTTAATGCTCAGTACAATATTTCTTATGAAAACTGTTCTCAGTTATTTTTTTTTACTGACAAACCAAATGTTTCCACGATCTTGGCGATCTTGGCGATCTTCGTGTAAACATTTTCAGCGTCTCGCAGTCTCCTGTGAACGTGATAAGCTCGAAATCAGCCGCATCGTCATCGTCTTAGTCTTCCTCGTGGTGGTGGCGACCGCCACCACTGCTGCTGCTGCTGCTGCTGCTGGCCAAGTTGGTCGCGGAATTACAGCAACTCTAATCTCTCGACAATTGTGGGCGCACACAGCGAAATCATGCGAAGAGGAAATGAAATCGCGCAATGCAACTGGCAACTGGCAACTGGCAACTGGCAACTTGGAACTGGGTGGAAAAGGAGGATGAGGTGGAGGAGGAGGAGGAGGAGTTTGGTTTGGACACACAGAGAGACACACAGACCCCAAGCAGTCTGCGAAGCTTTCGGTTAATGTTCAGCGTTTGTGACTCTGTTTGGGGCATGTTGTCGAGCCGGGTCCTGATCGTGTCTGGCTTCTAACTTGGGGAGAATTCCTTTAAATGCTTTTTTGGTATCATTTTTGTTGCTGCCGCTCAAATGAATCATCCCAGCCCAGCACAGCCAAGTCGGAGCTCAGCTCCTCCCCGCTGTGGCGTCGAGTGGTGCACAGCGCGTCGAGTCGAGTCGAGTCGAGTCGAGACCTGTGCACAAGATGTGTGAATTTTTTGTAGCCTGGCCCAGGGACTCGCTGCTCGCGAGTTGCGATCTGTGGCGAAAGGAGTGAAAATTTATTGAGCTGTGGGCGCGCATTATTCATGCAATGCACTGCACCAAAAAACAACGAACGTTGCCTTGGCTTGGCTTAACTTGGCCAAAAGTAGGCGACACCAGTCGCCGCTGTTGCTTGGGGACTTGGTCGCCGTCAGTTTGGGTTAACAGGTTAATGTTGTCCAACGGTCTCTGTCTGTCTGTCTGTCCGTCTGTCTGTATAAAAAAATAAAGAACTATGCGCAGCTATTGTTTCACATGGTTTGGCGAAACGGAGCGCAGATCAGGCCCACTTATCGCCTGTCAAATGTAATCGATGATATTGTTGTTGCTGCTGCTGCCTGGAGCCTGCCTGGCTGCCTCCTAATGATGACGAAAGTTGCTGGTGGTTATCTGCAACTGCATCTGCATCTCCATCTAATCATCTCACTGTTTTACACTTGCCACAAGGTGTTGCACGCTTATCACCTGGGCCCAGGTAATTACAACAGAAATGTTGTCGAAAACAATAATTCGTTTGGGCTTAATTTCTGAGAAAATGTTATTTATGCCTTTTGGCTTTTGGTTGGGTTTGGTCTGGGCAGGCTTTGGCTTGCGGATTCGAATTCGAACTTCATGCTTGGGGCGCGTTTATCGTGTTGCATCAATAAATTGCCCAGTCGAGCAGCAGCAGCAGCAGCAACAGTCGCAGCAGCAGCACCAATCGCAGGTCTCAACATTTCATAATATTTACAATAAACATGCAACTGCTAAACCAAACGAAGAAGGATTCTTGGCAACAGCAGCAGCAGCAGCAACAACAACATTTGTTGTTGCACAGTTGCTGGCAACATTTAGCGCATCATGTTGCGTGAAATTTGACACTTTAGGCATGTTGCTGTTGTTGTTGCTGCTGCTGTTAGCGATGACGACACAGTCAGTCTGCCAGACAGACGGGCAACATTTGCTGCTGCTGTTGTGTCCGTGGCTTATTTATGTGCGTCAGTTTTGCGCGTACAGCAAAAACAACTTTGGGCGCTACCGAATTTATGTGCCTTTGTCATATTTGCTGGCGGCCTTTATAACAATAATACACAAATATGGCCAATGCGTTGTCAACAGCTGCGCTGAGCTTGGCTCCAACTAAAGTCCCAGCTCCCATTGCATGTTTGCTGCATGCAAAAAAGACAAAAAAAATAAACGCACACAATCAAGCGACAAATTGATCGCACTTGGAGATAGGCTCCAACTACATTTGCTGATGGTCTTTTCGCATAGGCCTACAAGGCAATGTCCAGCCGGACAGACGGACAGCCGGACAGGCGGACAGCGAAACTAATATCTGTGCAATGGTCCAATGCCAATTTTGCTATTTAATATGCCACGAATTGACATGGCCGTTGCCATTAAGCATTTGATATGGGCCAGGCTTTAACTGGAACCGGGCACATGTGCTGACATTAAAAACGGGGCCCATTTGGCATTTGGCATTGGGCTTAATTTAATCAAATTAGCTGCGAAATGAAATTGTTTACGATACCAGCCAATTTAGTTAATCGAAATCTAAAACAAATTATGACAGAGAGCCTCAAATTGCATGCGTAATGCATTTGGCCAATTGCAATTGCAATTGCAATTGGACAATATGCTTCGGTTGTGTGGCAATCGCAAAATGCAATTTAAATAATTAATAACGCACACATACACACACCATTTAATTTCATTAGGGATAATTCTAATTAGAATGAGGAGCTGCTGCAACTGCACAATCGCCTGGCCAGGAGTTGCATTTTGGTTCTATGGTGTGGTGTGTTTAAGCTGATATTTAATTGAAATTGTGCCTGTCATTGTAAAATTAATGAATAGACAAACAACAACAACAACTACAACAACAACAACACACATAGAAAAGCAATTACATTTAGCAGCTGCCTGGACAGCAACTGCATTGATGAGCTTTGGCCTGGGCCTTGATGCAGCCACGATAAATATCCATATAAGCATACATACATATATACAAACATGTGTATGTGTGTGTGTGTATATGTATCGATGTGCATGCAGATTAAAACATGCTAATTAAATTGCTTTTAGCAGCTAAGGCGTCGGCGTTGAACTGTTCCATATTAAAATCCATTTAAATCTAACAAATGTATTGATATTTCTTTTGGACCATTGGCCACAGTCGCCTATCATAGTTAATCATCTAAAGAAGCATTTTGTTTGTTTGTCCTCCCTCTGTATATCTGTATATGTATGTGTGTGTGTGTGTGTGTGTGTGCGTGGCTGTGTCGCCATTGTTGACCATACATTTCCAATCAGATAAAGCTGCAGCCTAAAACGCACGAGCGCACAAAACCATTGGCCCTGGCCAGAGTCGAGAGGATGAGAGGAGCTGGCAGGAGACAATTGGAGGCAGTGGCAGAGAGGGTCCTGTGTTATCGGAGCACTGTTGCCACTGCCACTAATTAGTTAATGCATGACCAAATAATTGTTGCTATCACTGCTTTTGTCTGATACTATATACTTATATATACCTTTATAACTATATATATAAATATATATTTATTTATTCATGCATATGCCCTAAGTAGAGCTGTTAGTTATTCTACATAAGATAAGGACATATTAAACGAGTAAATATCCATAATACTGCATGCTGTTATTTAGTTGAACGAGCAGATTTAAATTAAATTTTATTGTGTGAAAATCAAGCCTGCAAGCCAATCAAAATGCGTTCACTGTTTTGGCCAATGGTTCTAGGTAATTTCTCACCCTTTGGGTCGGTTCCTAAGCCATTTCACAATAATCAATTTGTATATATTTCTAACACAATGTTGCATAAACTAAATTAAGTAGTATAAAATAGATAATATTTCGACAGTAAAACTTTTTTTATGTGTTATGTTCTCATGGGAAAAATATATAACATGTTTAAAATACCCACAAAAAAATGAAGTATCTAAAAGCACGACAGAAAAGTAGTTTTAAAAAGCTAAATTGAACACCAATTTTAATTTCTTATTGTTTATTGTATGGCATAAAACAAAACATTTGTATTGAATTAATTTTTTTAAAACTTGTTATATTGGCGTGCTATAAATATAAACAGGGAAAGAATGCCTTAAACATAAAAATATAAATTAAATATGTGTATTGTTCCAGGCTGCATTTTCATATGGTATTTTTTTAACAATAAATTTGTGTTTTGGGTTTGCTGATTTTTTCTTAAAAAAAGTTGTTAGTTACATTTTCGAACAATTCATTTGAGTTTATTGCTGCAATCAGATTATTGTGGCTTGCTTTAAATAACTCTTGTCTTATTGTAAAATAAATTTAAGAAATATATAAATTCGGTTTGATCCGATTTTTGTAAGTGATTTTTCATTTAGATTAATATTAAACTCATAAAGCTGTGATAAATTTTGTTAGAAAGATGCATAAATTATGTATATAAAAAAAATTCAATTATCATTTACGCGTTTAGGCTTGATCCCAGCCTACTCGACAGCTAGGCCAAAACCCAATAAACTGGGCTTGCATCCACTTAGCCAGCAAGCAGAACCAATCGCACTAATCGAAGTGCTACCGCATTATTTTTTTTTTTTTTTCACCCAATCAGATAATCATAACGGGCAGCTTTGCCTATTCCTGGCCGGGTCTAAACACTAATTAGCTAATGCATGCCCAAATATTTGTGACTGCTGCTTTGTTCGGGGCGCCATTGATTTATGCTCACATATATTTTGTTTAGCCAGGCTATTGGCTGTTGGCCATGGCTAGCTGCGTGTGGCATGGGCATTTCCCAGGCAGACAGACAGACAGACATATGTGTGCATATAAAATATAAATTTGTACCTAGTATTGCTTATCGCAGATGCTGATTAACTGATTCAAATGACTGGTCATTTGTAATGCATTGATCACTGGGCCCGGAGTGGGAGGCCTTAACTGATAGAGAACAGTTAAACTAATGCCATAGTTTTCGTGATTATTTCAAGTTAATTGCAGAGCAACAACAACAACCACAGAATGTAATTATATTACAATTATGGGCGTGGTCAGGCAGAAACATTGTCACATGTTGAGCTCGCATGCAATTAGACAAATGAGGGCGTTTAAAAAAGAGAGAACTCAAGGGACACGGAAACCATGTGATGCTGTGACATTCGATCAGCAGAATATGGCGGCTATATATAAAGGTAATTGCTGTGCTTGGCTGCGTTTAACGTGCGGCTAATTGCACTGGCCGAAAGATGCAATTGAAGTGATATGCATGCAAGGTATTTGTAATATTATTATTATTGTATTAAATCGATGCTTGATAGAAGCCTTGGTGGGAGTCCCCACAAATGCAGCGGAAGCGGATGCTCGTTGACAATTAATGGCATTAGACAATGCGCATTGATACGTGGCCAGCGAATCAGGGACAATTCACACACACAATGCACACAAATTGGCCCTAGCTGGATGCCGCTTTATGGCCGCCAGACACGCGTTGGCCATTAATTAGCGCCATGCCCGTTAAAGCAGGCGGCGGTCTACTTTTTAGCCACTCATAAAGTGGCTTAAGGTACTTACTTATTTACGGCTTATGTGCGCTTTATGACAAGCCGACGCACTCGTTAAAACAAAAGACTTAGGCAACGAACTTTGCGCCGTTCGCTGTTGCTGTTGCTGTTGTCGTTGTACCAATAAATTAACATGCCATTTCACGCCTCAAAACAGGCAACAGCGAGTGTATAGCCCATAACTCATGCGTTCAATAACAACAAATGCCGCATAACAAATGACCAACTGGGGCAGCAGCAGCAGCAGCAGTTAGAAGCTAGAAGCGTTCGATCCGTTTGGGGCAACACCTCGCAGTAGACGACGCACGTTTTGTATTGAAGACGCATCGAAATTTAAAGAGCAATTCATAAGCATAAATGCGCATTATATAGAGATACAATTGTCTGCGGTTCAACCGATTTCGATTTCGTTTTCTGTCCAATCATCTGGCGGCAATTAATCAATCTCTGCCGTCATTTACCGTTCTACAGTTTCACTATTCACACAATTAGAAGTACTCGTCTTGGTTTTTTTTTTTTCTTTTTCATAAATTATTTTATTTACTTTTTTGTTGTTGTTTGCTTGTTTTTTGTTTTCTTTTTAATATTTTTTTTTTGCTTTTTTTGTATATATTTTTTTTGTGGTGATTGCCTTTAAATTTAAATAAACGTATGTTTGTTTTATAATATATTCAACTATCAATATGGCCAATTACAATATGCTTACAACATACATATCTGTATCTCTAGCAGTAAGTATTACATATTACATATTACATATTACATACATATATTTCTTTTGTTTATACCTCACACGCACAGACATAAATTAAGTTTAACACTAAATTTGTTTTATATGTACACAGAACTTAAGCGGATATTTGAAGTTTTTATATAAATACTTTTGTTTCCATTTTTTATGTGTGTGTTTTTTTTTTGCTAAAATTATACAAAAATTGCTAACAAATGTTTGTTTTTTTTTGTTTTCTTATGTTTTTGTTTTTGTTTTTTATATATTACAAATTGCCTTTAACATTGAATTGATTTAAACGTATTTATGTTTATTTATAAGACTTAGCCGTAAACATCGAACATATATTTATATATATATATGTAGTATATAGTGTATATATATACATATGTCTATTTAAAAAATACATACACTTTCCTATTGTTGTGACTTACTTTTTGCTTTTTGCATTTTCCATTTTCTTTGTCTTGCTGTTAGGTTAAGTATATATTTTAAATTTATTTTACATTGATTAAATTTGTATTTAAATTTATGTTTTTTGTTTATCACGTCTGTTTGTTTAATGTCTAATAATTTAACTAATTTACAGTTTAAAGTATTTTTGCAATTTACAATTGCATTGCAATAATAGGACAAAACATTTTGCAGTTTGCTTTATACAAAACAGTTTTCAGTGTGTTTTCAATTTTCTTTTTTATTTTTTTATTTTCTGGACGTGCATTTTATGAGTTTAATATTAATGCTTAGTTATCGTTAGTTTCTGTGTGCTTGTTGTTGATGTTGTTATTATTTTTTTTGCTAATGCTGCTCTTGTTTTCAGTTATATACATATTAATATATTTATGAAATTCCGTTTGTCGGGCTTTTTGTGTTTTTATTTAGTTTGTTTTGATATAATTTTGTTTTTTATATATTTCTTGCTGATTTTATGGCAGTTCATAAAGCACAATTAAAAACGCCGAATTTGCGTCGACAAATTAAATTAATTAAGCGAAAATAAAACAATGAATTCACACACACGCACTCAAATACACTCGCACACACACACACACAGTCAAACACACACACACACACACACGAGAGCAATAAAAATAATATGTGCGGCCCTTTAATTAATTTTAATGGGCTTTTGTTTTAGCTGCTGGCCGACGACGACGACGAAAACTTAAATAATTAAAAATTGCACGCAATGTTTACAATTAGGAATAGCCAGCACTTGACCAGAGCACACAGAGTGCCCGAAGAAGATTTCGATCCTGGTGCGTCCCGCGAAGCGCTGCGAAAGGAGTCCTCAGTTTGGCATTGTGTTTGGAAATCAAGTCAACAAATAATTCATTTTCATTTTTGAATCGGCGCCGCTCTAACTGAACAGGTTGCTGTTCAAATTGTTCCCGCTCCATCACGTGTAGTCAGTACGCCAGGTGCCCTGCAAAGAGAGAGAGAGAGAAAGGACGAAGGACAAACGATTGAGACATTAGTAAATATGCCAAAGTGCGCTCTTCGAAAAAGAAAAGCAAAAAAAAAGCACTCTTATACGAGTCCAAGTACTCACCATCGAGCTGAGACCCAAGTGATAGGGCTGGGAATGGGGCACGACGCCGCCGCCTAGCGAGCCCGCCGTGGAGAAGCCGCCCTGCAGTCCGCCGGAGGCGCCCAACGCGCCCATACCGCCCGTATACCAGCTGCCGTGCATATGCGCATGCGCCGGATGCAGTCCACTGGAAAGGTGTCCGTGTTGCGCTGGAATTGATTGAGAGCCGAATCCAAGCATGTGAGTAAGTACTATATTGTTTGGATGGCGTCTGTTGTCGGTGCTTACCCATTGAGGCCGAGAAGCCGCCGCCAAAGCCCTTGGATGGATCAAGCGGCTTAAAGTCACCCATGCCGAGATGGCCGCCCATCGGCAGGCAGCCGCCGCCGAGGCCCTTCTTCTTCTTCGACTTGGAGCTGAGCTTGCGGTTACGCGTCTGAATGCCCTCCTTCTTCATGGTGAGTGGACGATTGACCTGCAAAAGCGTTGAATAGCGGGTGAAAATCAATAAACTGTGAACTGCTGTTGGCCAGCGGCTAAAACTAAAATGGGTCAAATTTATGCAAATTCATTGCGCGGCCCTTTTTTAGGCCGGAAATGCCGCTAACTGCACACGCTGTCTGTTGCAACAACGCACTGCGCGCCACGCGGTGGCAGTGGCAGTGGCAGCGCCCGGGAAACCGGGAAGTGAAAATGAAGTATTACAAGCATTTCTACACGATCAGATAAGCGACATTTGCGAATGCGATTAGTTGCCGCTGATAGCAAAAGCGGCAGAGGGAGAGTTGTTAGGCACAAAAGCGAGGCAACTGTTTTTTTTTAGTTTTTTTATTTTATTTTTTGTAAGTCGCTTGGCCATTGTTGAGGCTGCCGCTGCCTGCCGCTTCATATGCAATTTCTTATCACTTGCGAACATCTAAGCAACAACAACAACGCCGCCTTATTGCGCTACAATTACAATATTGAGTTACCCATTCGCTGCGAGGCTGCGAGTTGACAACAAAAGCAAAAGAAAAGTTACATTATATGTATACATTTTATATATATACTTTAGAGTGCACTCTGTGCTACCTGGGCGTGAATTACGACATTTGCCTGGGTGCCCAGAAATTGTTAAATTGCCGGCAATTGTTTGACGAGATTTCCTTTTTTTGTTTTTTTTTTGTTAAGGGAGGGGGTTGATTGTGTGTAATGCAGCGCAAACAAACGACAAACGTATCACTTACAAGGGTAGGGGACGAGGGGGATGCTGCTCGATCGGACGAACGGTAATTGATAGTCTCCCTAGCGTTTAGCACAAATTGTGGCAATTAGCAAACTCAGCAAACTCAGCAAACTCAGCAGCGGCAGCTGCTGAAAAGCTTTAATTGATATGCAGCAGGAGCCGCAGCAGCGGGAGCTGCGACTAAACAAAGCATAAAGTTGTTAATGCGATCGCTGCACAGGCCTAGCTCATTAGGGGATTCACAAGAAACGCAACAGTTTTATGCATAAAATCTTAATCGAGCGTGCGCGCGTTTTGGGGGGCATGCAGCATGCGGCATGGGGCAACACGCGCCGTTGCAGCTGACTGGCAAATCTGACAGCCAAGTGGGTGGGCTCAACTCGGGGGCAACAAAACTGTTTGTTTGCCTGTTGTTAACAAATTGACTGAGACGGCGCCACAGGACACAAACAGGCAGCAGCAGGACACTGGCAAAGTGTTTGATTTGTGCTTAATTAGCGATGCTTTCCAGCGTTGCTTTTTCTCTTACGCATCGGCTAGAAAAGTTCCCCTGGCATTTCCATAAAATGTGCCAATCACGTGGCCCGATCGCTGGGCCCACACACACACACACACACACACACAGTCAGAACGACAGCGAACGGCGGCCAAATGACAAACGAATTGAATTGAAATGAACTGCCAGAGCTCGGCTGCAATGCAATGCAATGCAAAAACTCGCGCTGATTGCCATCTTATCAAGATGGGACACTGTCCAATTGAAAGGAAATTTTTGCAAAATACATTTTCGCCGCTATGAATGCGCAGCCACATGTATAAAACATAGTGTGTGTGTGTGTGTGTGTCAGCTAATGGCCTACACACACACACACAGTCGTACCACCCAAAGCGTCATCTTTACGTTCATTGCTCATACGCCACGTTGCCCGCAGTCGCCGCTTGCGGTGTTTACAAGTTTACAAATCAGATTAGATATATGGAGCACACACACACACACACACACACACATGTTTGTGGCTTTGATATATGCCCCACTCCGACTTCGCGCAATTAAAACATTTCGCCGCCTGCGATTGCCATCGAAATCGAACTGCAGCTCCCGCAAAATTGCAGCTGCCGCAAAAAACAGAAAAAAAAAACGAAAATAAACACAAAAAACCCAGCAGCTTAATTAGTTTGCTTAGAGGCTCACAGGTGGCCCATCATTTGAGCGGGGGGCGGGGCGGGGCGGGGCTGGGCACTGACATGTAAATGTGCTAAAAGTTCAAGTGATTTTTCTTTCAAACAAAGTTTTTGCCACATTCACCACAAAACTCATTAAAAGCTGACTGCCGGGCATAATAAAAAAAAAGGGCAGGTAGACAGTAAAAAACAAGAATAAAAGTGAGTTCTAAATTTGTCAGGGAATACCCTGTGAAAGTGTTTGGATACAGTTGCTGAAAATATTGTAACCATTTAATATGAATTTGAGCTACTTTTCATAGTGAAAAAGTTTAACAATGTATAAAGATTTCTCAATAAGCTAACATTCTAAAGAGTGTCTATAGCAAATAAAAACTATGTTCTTTTGAATGTTTTACAGATTATGCAAATCACGTATCCTAAGTGTATATGTTGAAAGTGTTGGCAATGAATACCTAATAAGATATTCAAATAATTAAGCTAATATTCTAAATATATTTTATAATTCGCTATATATTCTTTTTAAGTTATTTAATTTTATTATAATTAATTTATTTTACCCTCTCTAAAGGCTTTTAAGTACATACAAATCACATACTCTCAGTATTTTCCGTTTAACCTTTTTGGCTTAAGGTATGGCTAATCAATCAAGCTAATATTCGAAAGTCTGAGTTTTGCCAATTCCTGATCATAACCTAGCTTCTATAAGCCTTACAGGGCAACCAAATCACATACCCTTAGCGTTTAGCATTTAAACGTTGTCCTGCTTGCCGTGGCTAATGAATATTTAATAAGCCCAAAGTTGGTCAAAACAACCCTCTTGAAAAAAGGGGGGGAAACAAAAGCCCCTCGGGGCGCGAAAATGTTATTAAATCTAGTTTCCACATGGCTCGACAGGGTCTATATCATTGGCTGCACTTGAGGACGGGGGCGGACTCAGTGAGCCGTAGTCTATTACATAAATTACGCCAATTTCTGGGCGCCGTTTGCCGTTTGCCGTTAGCCGTCGTCGTTTGCCGTTGGCCGTCGCACGCGTTGGCCATAATAAAATCAAAGCTTATCGCGTTTTCACAGCCAAACACCAGACGCTTATCTTGCAACAACAACAACCACGACGGGCATCTTTAAATAATCATCAGCAATTCATCATCAGGGTTGCTGCTGCTGCAACCTGCCACCCTCTGTGTCTCTGTCTGTGTGTGTCTGTGTGTGTCTGTGGGTGTGTGTGTTGCTTCCGTTCGTTGTTAAATGTTGCGTTAAATCGCTTAAGCGCTTAACGAGGGTTAAAAGCGAACTCAAATCGAACTTTTTGATTTAGAAAACAAGACTAAAGTTATTTAAATGTTTTTTTTCCACTTACATTGTGCAGCTTGTAGTACAATCCGCAGGCGTTGCAAACGGGCTCGCCGCTGGCGTTGCGCCGCCAAAGGGTTGTGGTTGTGGTCTTGCAATTGGCGCAGGATGTGCCCGCCCGCTTGGCCGCGCTCTGTAGCGACTGCAGCGTCTATAAAAAAAAACAGGATAAAAGAAAGGATAATTTGATTAGTATTGAATTGATTATGTTAATGCGGCACGCCCACAAAAATATGTTTGGTCGCGCTAATTGAACAGTGCCAAAACTAACGCAGTGTGAAAGACATACATATAAAAAAAGATGAAGATTCTGTTCAGACACTCAAAGAAAAACGTTTGCGAATATTGCAAAAGTTTTACCTGAGTTTAAAGCTTTCGTATGAAGTTCTAAAAACTTGAATAAAATATTAAAGCTAGTACAATTTTTGTTTTTTGTTCTTAATGCAAGCTCTGTTAAAATTTATGTATAGTTTACATATGCATTTAATATAATTTAAAAGCATTAAAAAACTATATAACAATATGTATATAAAATTCTCAAATACAGTTTTAAATTCAATAACAAAAAAAACTAAAATAAAATATTTTAGTTAATACAACTTTACCCTTACTTTAAGCTAGTTGTTTGTGTAATTTGTATTTAATGCAAGTTCTGCTATATATTATATATAGCTTACATATGTAGCTTTTACTGTATTCAACATTATTTTAAAGCATTAAAAAATATTTATTGAGTATTATATTTAAATCCATTTAATTTTGTAGACCCAGTAAATGTTCTGATATAAATTTGTACGAACATATTTTTCCTGTTCTTTCTGAGTAAGTTTGATTAAGTGCAAATCTGCCTTCACTTGTTTTCCTTAATATTTAATATTAATAAATAATATATCTACACACAAAAGCCAAAAGTAGACAAAGCCATAAATGTTGCCATGTTCCTACTTTGTTTTTCGCTTAGTGTAGAGGTATGTGCATAGGATACTGGCCGGGCCTGGCTTGGGTCCTGGTCCCTGTTTTCAGCTGGCTGGCAAACAAAGTTGCTCGACACATCGGGCAACAACATTTTTTAAATGGCATGCGGACTGCAACTTGGGTTCTCCTTTAGCAGCAGCATCAATTCATTAAAATGACAATTTTTACAAAACTGCCCAAAAACAACAGCAACAACAACAACAACAACAACAACAACTGGGGAGCATGTCTGCGCCACGCTTAAATTTCCACGAATTGGCTACAAGAAGCGTAGCCCCAAACCCGAGACCCAAAACATTGTCTGCTTTGCCTCCTTCCAAGAGCCAAGACTGAGGCCAAAACCAGAACCAAAACTCGAACTCGTCTTTGGGCAGCATCTGGGCTGCTTTGCAGCTTTTGGCTTATGTTCATGTTGCTCGTACAACAGCAACAACAGCAACAACAACAACAACAACAGCAAGAAAAACAACAGCAAGAGCAAGAACAACAACATTGGGCCCTAAACTGGCGTTGATCATGTTTGACTTTGATTTTTAATTGTTGCCTCCTGCCTCCGCTTCGTGGCTCACCTGTTCTGGTTTCGCCTTGCTGCACGGCTGCCATTAACATAAATCAGAGGTCATGCCACAGCCGACTGTGTCTGCATACATTTTGGTGGCACTGTTGTGCGCTGTGTTAACGAGCTTGTAACAATTTCACATACAGACAGCTCTGCGTCTGCAACCAAAATCGAACTCCAAATGTGGCGAGAATTCAACAAAAATTGCAACGCCTACAAATCCAGTTCGAGGTAATTATGTGCCTGCATATATATATATATATATATATGTATATGTATGTGTATATATATAAATTAAGTTGTTAACATGACACAGCAACAAAACGCACTAAGCTGGTGAATGCCACAAATTGTGGCAAGTCTCAATTGGTGCGAAATTGCAGCGTATTTTAAGCCAGCGCTGTTAGTTAACAGTGCCACAAAATGTGGCACATAAATCAATGTCAGGCCAGCGTGGGGGAGGAGGAATCGGAGCATTGACAAACTGTCAAACATTGTCAAGGGGCGCATTTTAATTGAAATGCAAAAAGCGCAAGCGCCAAACAACAACAACCAATATACAAGATGGCGCTTGCGATAAATAATACTATACAAAAGCAGCATATTCCCACATATATACCATATATATATATATATCTTGTTGTATTTGTGTGTGCGTCTTGAGTCCATAAATATGAATTTCTCAATGCATGACAAAATGCGCTTATAATTCCCTAACAGTGGGCGTTACAATAAAGTTATTTAAAATAAAAAAAATAATAACAATAGTAAATAAAATAAAAATAAAAATATATTCCTAAACAGTCAAATTTCTAAATCAATTAATATTTAATTGTCACAAAATATTATTTAAATATCTTTTTGTATTAAATCGCTTTTAGTGCATTTAATTTTCGGCTTGTCGCAAGTTCATATTTTAAATTATTGTCGCCTTTGCAATTGATTTATTGGAGTTGCAACCGCACACAAAATGTCTGCAGCCCACAAAATGGCGACTGTTTTTTAAATATTTTCGTTTTTTTTTGATTTTGTTTATTCAATTTATGCAAATTGTATTTGCAGCCAAAACAAAAAGCGAACGCATTTAAATATTTAATTGAAATTTACACACAAAATGTGCCACGAAAAATGTGTAAAAAGCTAAAGTAAATACTTTTGTAAGTACGTAAATATATATATGTATAGATATTTATATATATTTATATATCTAGAGAGAGGTGCTGGGTCAGACAGCCCAGCCAGAGTTCTATTTATTGCGCAGCTTTTTGTGCGCCTCTGCGGGGATGGCAATGCCCTTTGCCATCTAAGATATCGCACCAAAGACGCAAAGAGGGATAGAGAGAGGGAGAGAGAGAGAGAGAGAGAGAGACAGAGTGAGTGAGTGAGTGAGGCAGTTGGGTTGCCCAGCAAAATGTTACGTTTATCTCAGTGTAACATCTTTTACTTGGGGGCACACAGGCAGCCTCTGTATAAGTATCTGTATCTGTATCTGTATCTGCAGTTGTAGCTGTGTGCGTGTGTGTGTGTGTATTACCCCACTGCCCACACAGCGCAGACATTTTATCAGCTCGTTTTTATTTTTTTTTTGCTTCTTCTTTTTGCTTGCTTTATCTGACAAAACATTCATTAAATTGTTCGCAGCCAGAGCGGCAAAAAGTCGTTTTGCCAACCCTCGGCGCTGAATTGCCCTTTGGGGGTTGTTTGTGGAGCAGCCCCCACAACGGGCCAGATGGCAAAAGATAGCGCCCAGATCTCAGGCAGCAGCGCAACGAAATTTTCTATATCTGATGCTGGCTTTGACTTGGGTAACTGTCAGTTTTGGGTGGCTGCCAGCGCAACCAAATAAAATGAAAATGAAAATGAAAAGCGGCTAAAAGCGGGCGAAGGGAGGGGGGGCGCGCAAGTTACCAACAAAATGTCCGGGCCATAACAGTTACAGTTAGAGCAGAGCGTACATATATATTTTTCTTTTGCTGTTCTGTCTGCTTGTACATATATATAAAGAGAAATAAAACTTGTGCGACTGTGAAATTTAATTTAAAAATTCAAATTTCGTTTGTGCGACAGAACACAAAAAACGTGAACTAGGCTCGTTTACATTTCTATTTTTTTCTGTTTTCTTTTTCTTTTTGCTTCTTTTACTTTTCTTATATCCTGGCTCATTTCCTTTTTTGTTTTTTTTTGCCCCGCCACATGCTGCGGGGCGTGGCAAGGATCAGGCAGGCAGTCGTCTGTTGCTTTGCGAAGGGTTGTCCAAACACAGCTCGTTGATTGGCTTCGTTGCTTTTATATAGTTTTTTTTTTTGACTAATTAATACATCAGCTTGGCTCATTTGCGGGCACGCACACAAAGAAAGCGAAAAACTATTGCTAAAAATCACACCTGCCTAGCAAATCAATAAAATGAACAGGTCTAACAACAACAACAACAACAACAACAAAAACGACAACAACAACAACTTCGACTACGACAAGCTATTAATGTCGCTCATTAATGCTGCTCAATGAATTTTACGAGCCTGGTTGGAGCTGTCGACCCAAAAGGTTTTCGCTTTTGTGCATTTTAAACAGCACACAAAACCAAACAACAACAACAACAACAACTAAAACAACAACAACGGTCAGCTCCACAGCGATTTGTGAAGGCATGAAAATCGTCATTAATATTTGTCACTGGACATTGCAACTGCACACATATAAATTATAGAACCTGACTTTGGCTAGGACTACGGGCCCAGCTGCTGTTACCAAAATGAATGTGCGCTTAACACGCGTCCTTTATTTCTTTTCATATGGGAAGGGGAGCTGCGTGCCTGGCCGCATTTCCATTTTCACATACATATTGTCTGAGCCAAATAGAAGGGTTAGAAATGCAACCCTTTTTTTTTTTTTTGTGTGCAAATTATGCCTGTGCATATTAAATAGGGCTTGCTTTAGTTTAGTTTGGTTTAGTTTAATTTAGTTAGTGGCTGTGTTTTTCCAACCCGTTCGCATAAAATAAAGTCCAGCCAGGGGCGCCTTAACAAGCTGGCCAGCGTTCCTTAATCATCTGCGACCCGCGCACAGACTCCACGCCTGCACCTATTTCCCTCTCTTTCTCTCGCACTTAGTCTGTCTCGCTCGCTCGCTCTGGCTGTCTGTGAGAGCCTGTTTCATTATATTATTGGCACGCCCCGTTTTGCGGTCGCGGCTGCGCTTCATATCGTTAATTTTTAATTGATCTGCGCTGCGGCACAAAAATGTTGCAGTCGCGTTCAGCTTCGTCAGCTTGTGCCCCAAGCGGCGGCCCCATCCTGTTGCACTTTTGATGGCATTAGGCTGCCCCTACTTGATGAAATGAGCGCGCTCTTAACAAGATTCTAGCGCCAAAAACAAAAAAAAAAAAAAAAAAAAAGAAACTGAAAGAAATGTATTAACAAGTGAACATATTGCGCTGGCCCAAAAAGAAACCCGCTCGATTGCGTATACGCCCCGTTTGCCACAACGTGCATTGAACTTTTACTTTGGGGCCAACAGTTGTTGTTTTTGTTGTTGCTGCCCTTTTGCTTTAGTTTTGATTCGTTTTGTTGTTGCTGCTTTTTTTTTTTAGTTTTTTTTTTATCGATCGCTTTGACTTTGACTTTCATTTGGCGCGCATTTTGGTAACTTGATTTATATACGCGAAGCGTCTGCGCCTTGCATTTAATTTTTGGCGTCACTGCCTCCAGAATTCGCTTGGTTGTTCGTGTTTTTTAATTCGAAATTCCCACGCCAAAGGGCTACCAAATTCAATTCGATCCAGTTGCCCAATTCGTGGCCAGCGTCTATCGCACATATGGCGAACTCGGCCACAAATGTGTTAATTAGAAATTCGCTTCTCAGTTGTTGTTATTTGAGCTTTTGATAAAGTGTGTCTAAAAAAGCTGTCGAGTCAGCATTTGTCAATCACTTGACGCCAGTTAACTTTATTGATGATTGCGGCCTAAAGTTCAGCTAGTTTTGCTCACAGTGGGATGCCCAACATTTCAAATGCCAAACTTAGCCCAAGACAGGTAAAAGATATCTTTGAAACCACAACGAATTTTAGTTACTCTCTTATGCCTCTTTTAGTTTAAATGTTGTTTAAAGATCTGTTTTAACTTGCCATTAAATTTTTATTATGTTTCTCACGCGTTGCCTAATTGATTTTTTTTATATATAAATATATTTCTTTTGGTGTCAGCATATCAAATTTATGTCGGGTTTTTTAATGTCTTTAACGGATTTAGACAATCTTATGACTAAGTTAGGGCATTCCAAATTGAAATTGATGTGTTTAATAGCCGTTAAATGGCGACTAATGTAAAGTTGTTGTTGTTGTTGTTGTTGTTGGCGTTGAAATACGCCTTTTGATAAATAATTAATTAAGCGGCTTTGCGGGCACTTAAATAATACATTTATAAATGATTGTGTCAAGTGTTGATGGGTTTATTGTTGTTACAGCAACAGCAACAACAACAGCAACAACAACAATTGTCGCTGCAATTGGCAATTGGCAATTGCAAGTTGTTGTCTTTGCATGCAAATGAAATAAGGCAACGTAATAAGCATAAAAATAAACAATTTTGCAGCGCTTAACAACAAAAAATATATGTACATATATATATATAAACAACAGCGGGCAACGTTTTGTTCAATTTATTGTGTGAAAATTCGCATAAATTAAAAAAAAAAATGAAAACAAAACACAAAAAAAAAAACACAAACGACTGCGGCATAAATATTATGCAAAGTGCAAGCAACGCCTTGGCCCCTCCCCCCCCCCCTGTTCCACCGCCCCTCCCGCTGTTCTTAGGCCCCTGAGGGGCTTGACTAACACATGCCGTTTATATTTATATTTATATAAGTCACGATTACGTTGCTGCTGCTGCTGCTGCAGTTGTTGCTGCTGCTGCAGTTGCTGCTGCTGTTGAGATGCGCCTCAGCAGTTGTTGGCTGACCTTAACAGCTG
Source organism: Drosophila lacertosa (assembly GCA_004143845.1). Lineage (NCBI taxonomy): Eukaryota > Metazoa > Arthropoda > Insecta > Diptera > Drosophilidae > Drosophila > Drosophila lacertosa. The sequence goes on from SCDZ01000063.1 coordinate 157,736, forward strand.
TGAGTTCCTAAGCTAACTGAACATGCATTCGCAATTAGCCATAGCCATAGTCATGGGCCAGGTCCGAATGTGACAAATCCAGCGAAGGTTGCCGCAATTTGGGGCTTGGCCTGGACGTGCCACACGGAGCCTGCGGCGGCGAGTGGCGCGCACATTTGGAGCCTTATAATTAAATGCAATTATTGAAACGCCAGCGGCCCCAACGAGCTGCCCCCAAAAACCTAAGCAACAGCAACAACAATGCGAACAACAACAACAACAACACAAACATATGTTAAGCGAAGGCGACTGAATCGTTGTTGCTGCTCGCAGGCTAAAATACATAAATTAAAAATTTGCATTGTTCTGTTTCAGCAGCAGCAGCAGCAACAAAGAACAATTTTTGCTGCTGCTCAAAGTTACGACTTGTTGACTGTTTTCATACAATTCGGAAATTTAATTAAAGGCGGCCGAGCAGACAATGAGATGCGCAACTTGCGGGGCAGGTGCAGCTGCAAGTTGCAACTTGCCCGTTGGTCAGCGTTGTATGCAAAAAAAATAAATAAAAAATAAAAAAATCAATACAATTGCCACCCAGGGCGAATTGTGCAGTCGCTTTTCGAGAAAAACAATTGAATTGCATTTCAGGCCAACGGGCCGATGCGGGCCCTTCAAAAAGGACATTGATGTGCAGCATCCTGTGGCCGGAGCAAAGCAGAGTGTATATAAAAAGTAGAAAACAAATACAAACAGTCGCTGCCATAAGTCAGCGACGGGGCACATAAATTTTAATTTGTTGCATATTTTGTCAACGTGAAATCAACAAACAAACACTTCGAAGGGGTTTTTGGGCTCCAGCTGTGAATTTCTTGGGAATTCCCTGCGTACGTCTGCCACGTCAGTGTCTTCTGCTTCTGCTTCTTCTTCTTCGTCTTGCCATCGAATAATGGTTTATTTATGTTAATGTTATGCAATCAAAATGCATACGATTTAAATGCCAATAAAAAATCAACGCCAGAGCCAAGACACAAACCCAACTGCATTTAACAGTTGTTTGTTGTTGTTGTTGTTGTTGCTTATTTTGTTTTTACGCATGTTTAATGGACTAATTTTGTATAGGCAGCCAGTCGTGTGTATGTGTGTGTGTGTGTTTGCTTGTTGCTTTCTCTTTCACACGCACTGACAGCGTGTGAGTTTGTTGCTTAAGTCTTTCGTTTGCTGGCTGCTGCTGCTGTTGCTGCTGCTGATGTAGTTGGCGCCAGGGCAGACCTTCGGACGGACTGCGTTACATATATTTTCATAGTTTGTTGCTGTTGATGCGCGCGCCCGATAAAAAACGATAATGTGCCTCGGACAACAACGCGAACGTAGCCAAAGAGAGCGAGGGAGAGAGGGAGATAGGGATAGAGTGAAGCAGAAGGCATCTCGAATAACCCACACAGGGCAGCCAAGTCTGTTGGCTGCTGCCTGATTATGTTTTTAGTGCGTTAAGTGATAATGATGATGCGCCTTGATTGTTATCAGCCAAAGCGTTCAGCTCGCCTGCAATCAAGACGCCAGCTAGTCAGAAAAATGATAATTAAATACATATACATATACTATATGCAGTTGCAACTGTGTGTGTGTCTGTGTTTGTGTGTTCTTGGAATTATTATGACATTTGAGAACTTTCACGCTGCTTTTTATGGCTTTTGGCGACAGCAACGTGCGCTGAGATTGATGCGCCAGCGCAATTCCCAGGAATACAGTTCATAAATTTATTGATCAATTTGTGGCAACGTGTGGAAGCTGCACGCAGCGGGTGTGTGCCACTTAAATTAGATGCAGTTTTGTTTTTGTTTTTGTTTTTCGTTTTTTTCACTTACCAGTCTTCGCTTTGGCTTGATCAGCGGCCGATTCTGTCCGTTCATTTTGTAGTACAGGCCACAGGCATTGCACAGATAGTGTCCAGTTCCGTCGCGTCGCCACAGCGGTGTCGAGGTGGCGCCACAATTAACGCACTCGCGGCCCTCTGCAAAAGCCACACGCAAAATGTTAGACAACAAAAACAAAAAAAAGGAAAATATAACAAAAAAATATAAAATAATAACATATCTAATATAAGCTTAAATTTGGTTTTTGTTAGAGTTAAAGTTTCAGTGCAGGCAGCAACAATGCGCCAGCTTGTTAAACAACATTATAAAGTAGCAGCAGCAGCAGCAGCAACAGCAGCAGCAACAACAACAATGCGCTGCGGCACACATTTTTTTTTCAGCTGTTTCTCAGTCACTTTTTTTGTATGCTCTGTTTAAGCAGCTCAAAGGGAGCATATTGGGTTTGGGAAATGTCTCAACTCAGTTAAATCTTAAACTATTTTTTTATCTGCTAATTTCAGCTAATATATATTGTGTTTATTTTTATCCTTTTATAGCTTTTGTTCTAAAGTTTACCATAGAAAATTATCGAGGCTTTTTTCGGGCACAAAATTTGCAATTTCTTATGTCACATTTCACAATTTATATTGTTGAATATATTAATATTAAAGTATTCTCATTTTAACTGAATTTCTATGCTTAAAGGAAGCTTTAAGAAGTTTTTCCCATTCTATAAATTATAAAAATTGCTAATTCATTTTCTTTGCTTTTACTCTCATTTATTAAGTTGTCAATACAAAGGTTCCTAAACACCCTTTTAGCTAGCATTAAATAGAGTATTGCTTGGCTGCTTGTACGCGACTGCAACATTCCTACTGCCTTTGTTTTTGCCTTTAGTTTTTCGACTGTTTTTTTTTTTTTTTATATATTCACTCGCTGGCATAAAACGCATGGAAGCGGAAATGATGGATTCGCTGGCACTGGAGCTCGAGCTCGAGCTCGGGCTCGGGGTTTGGGCTTGGGCTCGGGCTGGAGCTGCAGCGCTGCCTTCCTTGCTGACTCTACACATTTTAATTAAGCAGCGCGGCGACGTCGTCGTCGTCGTCGTCGTCGTCCGGTTCTAGTGACTGCAATCGCCCCCTACTCCGCACCCTACATCCAGCCCCGAGCTACCCTAACTGTTTCGCTTTGCAAACGCAACTCATTTGAATAACTTTAGGCATAATTTGTAAGCGACTTGAGTTGGCTCCGTTGTTGTTGTTTTTTTTTTTGAAAATGAAGTTGCAAATGTAACGCGTTATTAACGTTCGCATTACAGTTGGCTTTTGGCTTTTGGCCGCTGTCTTTGTCTTTGCTTATTTGTATATTCTGGCTCGCATTTAATGACGCCACTAAATGGGCTTCATTATATCGTTTGTTGTTTGTTTGTTGTTCGCTTCAAATTGAAATTTAGTCATAAAAAAATATAAAAGAAAAACAAACGTGAAGCGAAACTCAGCCAAATAGATTTAACGCTAGTTTTGGCCCCAAAAAGACGAGAAATAGGCCAGCTAATATTTTTTTGTGCAGTGTAATTAATTAAGGCTGCGCTTTACATGGACTCATGAACATAAGTTTTTATTCTTTATTTTATTGAATATTAGCTGGTCACACCCACAGAGTTGTGCTGGTCGGTGGTGCTCATTAAATGCGTTTGTCAACTCGTTGCCTGCCCAAATGTCATTAGAAACATTTTGATGACAGTTTTCGGTTCTTTTATTTAGAGTCCTTAAGAGCCTTACGTGATTTGCCGCTGTTTCCAGTGGCTTCTACTCAGCACAGCAGGACAATCACACGTGTCCTGTTGTTGGCATGCCAGGCATTTTGTTTTTGAGCTTTCAAAGAAATTAAATTAAACGTTCTGCGTGTTTTGTGGCCCCAGCGGGTGAAATTGCGGCTCTTTGGTGTCCACCACCCGCGGCAACTCCGCCCACGCCTGCGTCCAGGGGGCGCGTTAAATAAACAGTTCGTTTGTATCCATTTAATCGCAAGTTTACTTTGCTTTTCTTTTTTTTTATATATGTATATATGTACATCTATACACACACACATTTATATCTTTTTATAGCGCGTGTACTTGATATTTTTGTTGTTGTTGTTGTTTTCGTTTTCTTGCCTTTTTTAATTGCCGCACATTTGGCACTGGGCGTTGTTTGGTTTTCAGTTTCAGTTTTTCCTTCCTTTTTTTTATTTTTTTTTTTTTTTGGGCTGCGTAACAAAGGCCTGCAGCCAAATTGCCGCCAATCAAAAAAGTAACACCCACTGTATAAAAATTGCATAAATTATCTGAAAGCCGCACAAATTGTTTACAGTTATTTGTTTGACTTGACTTTTTTTTTGTTTTTTTTTTAAGAGTTTGCCAAATAGTTTTCATAATTGTTGTGACAAATGTTCTTATTGAGTTGCTAAAGTTGATGTAGATCGTGGAATGTGATGTATATAAAATATATATATATTAAATAAGTTTTTAATTTGCTTGGATTTTACTTATTTTCATTCCTCTAGATTTATCTAGAATCATATCTTTTTTTTAAGTGGTTGAGTGTTTTAGATTTTTATTTTTTTTTTGTTAGTTATGTTCTTTAGTTTCAACAAGTTGTTTTTTTACTTGATATGACTTTTAACTCTGGAATCCGTTTTCGTTGTTTAGTAAATATTTTGATAAGTTTATATTTGGTAACAAATTGAAGACTATTATCACTTTCGGACTATCTTATTGCTAACTAAGTTTTTTGCAATTCTTTTATTCTTTTTCTAACTTAATATTCCAGGCAACCAAAACTATATTGACCAACAGGTTGAATAAGATTAAAACTCCTTATACCTAACTTGAATATCTTTTGGTTACCATTTTCGTTTCTATTTAATTTTGGCTATTTTCTTAAGTATGTAATATGCATAACTTTCCTTTAATATCCCATCCAGACTATTTTTAATTTAATATAATTAAATAAATAAATTGAAGTATATAAAACTCATTTATATTTTTCTTTAACTAACTTTAAAGTGTAGAATATGGATACGAAATCAAAAAAACTGCTTACTTTAGCTGAGTTTATAGCTCTGATTATTTTATACTAATATATTTTAGATAACATTTTAAAGCTCCTATTTGAATTGAGTTATCGTATTGATAAGATAATATAACATTGTGCAGCTCCTATTTAAACTGAGATATGTTATTGATTATAGTATAATATGTCTAAATTCATATCAATAAACTGCTGTCGCTAATTGCGATTATCTGCATTCTATACTTTAATATTTTTAAGTAAACATTTTGTAGCTCCTATTTAAATTGAGATATCTTATTGAGTAGCTAACTTCTTTGTTGCCCACCCACAACTTTTATTAAACTGTGATTTTTTAGATTGCATTTTTTTGCTGCTAACTTTGCTGCCTTTTAAACTGGGATAACTGTTTCTCGTTATGCTCTTAACCCTTGGCAGGGCTTGCAGCCTCACAAGTTGCTCAGTAGCTGGAAAACTTTATGCATTTATTGGTTGTTATAAATCCGAATAGAGGTCGAGTGCTTCGTTGGACTGCCCATATTAAGCCATAAAGTGTGGCTTTGTGGCATTGTTGAGTGGTTGTTGTTATTGTGGTTGTTCTTTTTTCTTCTTCTGTTGTTGTTGTTGTTGCTTTTGTTCTAGCACAATTCCAATGAAGTTCGCCGTGGTTGCTGTGGCTGTTGTTGCTGCTCCAAACCACTCGCCAGTTAATAAATCAAATGTGTTAATGATGTTTTTACCCAGTGTGCCCACTTTTGACAACAAAAGGCAAACACAACAACAAGCAGACGACAACAAAAACGACGACGACAACGTCGACGACAACTACCCAAAGTATTCGTATATATATTCGTATATATTCGTAGTCGTAATATGAATCCAACTATATGTTTATATGGAATACACGACGCACGCGCACAGCATCGCTCCCTCATTTTACTCTCTTGCCTTTTTATTTGTGATCTGTGGGATCCTTTTTCTCTTTCTCTTTCTCTCTCGCTCGCTCGCTCTCTTTCCGTTAACGGCCATTAAATGTTGTTTGAGGTTCTTTGTTGTTATTGTTTTGATTTCAATTTGCCTGTCGCCGGGCTGCTGTCTGCCATCTCCTCCCCCCCTTCCCCCTTCCCCCTCCCTCCTTCTCCTCCTCCGCCTCCTACTGCCTTCAGTCCGTGACAGTTTTTTGTTGTTGCACACATATTATTTATTTTCATTTTCATTTTCCACACACACACACAACACGTAGCAGGTTCAGGCTGGATTCTCAGTTAACCTATGATTTAGTAGCGTGCTATAACTGTTTCTCTTGTGGCCTGGTCCAGCCACAGTCATTATCCACAGCATTGCGTTGTAATTTCTTGGAAATTTGTGCACACTTTGGTATTTCGTTTTCGTGTGCTCTTCTTTAGGTTTTCAGTTTTCAGTTTTCGGTTTTTGGTTTTCGGTTTTCGGGTTTCAGTTTTCGGTTTTAACGGCCACGGGTCCGTGTGACATTGTCTGGGCCATGGCCTGAACCTGTTTTTAGGGCCTGATTTGGCATTAAGGCCCGTTGGCATGGCCCGAAGTTTAAAGGTCTAACTAACTGTGGTCGCTGCTTGATTTGACATTTGGCGTCAGTGGCCATAATTGTCTAGAATTTATGTCTTGTACCTTTTCAGACAAAAAACAAAAAACACAAAAAAAAACAAAAAAAAAATTCCCTTTAATTTGTTAGTCGCATGTGGGCAGGGCCCAAACCGAAGGGTCAACTGCAGTTTTAATTAGCTGAAGTTGTTGTTAATGTTGTTGTTGTTGTTGTTGTTGCTGTTTGTTGATATTAATAAACATTTATACTAGTTAAAGGTTACTTAGATAAATAGTTTCTTGGACAGTTACAGCAATAACGAGACAGCGATAGAGATAGATAGATAGATTGATAGAGATAGAACGAGATAGATAGATAGAGACATTTACTGGTGAACAAGACAAAAGACACATGTGGATGTGTGAGTAAATAGTTGTTGTTGTTGTTGTTGAATACATTTCTTTTTGCTTTAATGAAAATGAAAACAAACGAAAACAATCAAATCAAATCAAAAGAAAAATTCAAGCTCAAGTTAACGTTAAAATAAAGTAAAGTATGCGCTTAGTATGAATAATTTACACATGGAGTTCGAGCCAACTGGGAGTTTCGTAGGCACGCCTGTGGCCATGCCACGCATGCCACAAATAAGCGGCAAGCGCCTCATTTTGAGGCCACAGCTGTCAAAGGCGCTGCACAAAGGAACAATGGAACAACGCAAGAAGAAGCTCATCCCTGCTGTTAAGCTCTGGACCCTGGACCAGGGACCAGGGACTGTGGACCCTGGACCGTGGACCGTGGACAGCGGCTGATTGAGTGAAGGCTATGGCGTTGCCATGGTTAGCGTACCCATATCAATTACTTAAAGCTCATTCACAACATTTTTTATTTTCACCTGACAAAAGCCCAAATGGCATCCAATCAATTTGGCCAGGGAGCTGGCCAGCCTGGCATAAGGCATAAATCCAGCGGAGACAGCCAACTTGAAGAGACACTTTCGGGAATGCGCGAGTTGTTTCTGCTGGACTATTGATTTGGGGCCAGTGGCAAAACAGCCAACAAGCCAACAAGGCCCAAAGAGCACCCAACACATGTTCTTGCGCCCCGAAAAAACTTATCGCAGCCGATGCGATAAACGATAAATAAATACAAAAACAACCAACGGACAGAGGGACAGTGGGACAGTGAAACCTTGGCTAACGAACGAATGCTCGTGGCCAGAACAATAATGTCGCAGACAACTTTTTGGTTAGTTAAACAGCAAGAACAAGAAGAGGAGAAAAACAAACTGTCGCCAATGAAATAATATGAAGCGCAGGCAAAACATTTTGTCAGCCCGCAGCTTCCTACATCAACACAAAACGCATACGCAGCGATGCAGATACAGATACAGATACAGATACAGCTACAGATGCAGATACAGATACAAAGACTGCTCAGATACAGATACAAAGACTGGGCTACTTAGTTCACATGGCATCTTTTTGCTTCCTCATTTGACTTGTTAAATTGGAGAGGGTGTGTGTGTGTGTGTGTGTGTAACAGCACAATTAACATTAACAGTGCTGTTAAGTTTTTTAACAGCGAGCTGTTAGCTTAGTCTAAAACCATTAAAAGTGGGCAGAAAGTAAAATCGCAAATGTGTTTAAATGGCAGAGGAAGATATATCCTTACTATAGGGTATGTTATAGTTTGGCAGTTGTCTATAAGTATATGCATTATTATAGTTATATTCTTCCCCTTTGACTTGTTCACACTTTAAGTTGTTATAAATAAACTTTGTGAAGTTCGTTAAGAACTCACAACAAAGTTATTCACTTTCACTTGTGTGTGTGTGTGTGTGTTTGAGTAAAGAAGAAGAAGCAGCAGCAGATATTTTAGCAGCTGCTAAAGTGTTTGTGCATGTTTGACCTTAGGGTATTTCCTAGTCGTTCTTAAGCACTCTTACTTTGTGTTTAATTTTCTTCTGTTATATTTTTTGTTAAGTTAATGTTTGTGCTTGTTCTTGCTGCTTTGGGGGTTGCAACTTGCAACTGCAACCCGCCAAACCCTCACGCACAACGTAGCGGCTATAAAGTTGTCGTTGTTGTTGTCGACATTGTTGTTGTTGTTGTTGTTGTTGTTGCTGCTGTTGCTGGCAGCGACATGCGAAACCGGCTGAGACGGCGACTGCGAAGCAGGTGCAGCGACAAACTTCCGCAGCGTATTAAAGGCTGTGTGTGTGTGTGCGTGTGTGTGTGTGTGTGTGTGTAGCAGCAGCAGCAACATGAAGTAATTAACAACTACAACACAAAACGACAACAACCAGCTGATGACGCAGTGTAGCCAAGCTAAAGCGTTGACAATAGCATTGAAGGTTTTTTCTCTGTTAGCTGTGTTATTTTTTTTTTTGTTTTGTTTTGCGGCAACTGCGAATTCAGACGCTGCTGATTTCATGGTGAGCGCACGCGGCGTATACGCAATGCAATACTATGTGAGGGGGGGCGTAACAGAAATCTGAATTTGCCTGACTGCATACATACATTAAGAGTCAGCGCTGCAGCAGGAAACATGACCAAGTGCCGGGAATGTGGCCCAGGCCCGCCGAGAAGATGAGCTGATGGGGGCAAGTTGGCAAGTGAAAAGAGTGAATCAGTGGCTGAGTGGTTGAGTGGTTCAGTGGTTGAGGGAGCACACACACACACACACACACACACACACATACTGATGTCAAGTGAAGCTGAAGAGAGTGCCACAGCGTGCAGAGTTAAGTGAAGAGCTTCCCACGTGCGCGAGCGTGTGAAAAATAAAAAACGAAATCAAAGTTAAGAAAAATTAAACTGAGACTAAGGGAAAAGAAAATCAACTAAAACTTAAACTAAAATTGACTAAAAATTAAATCGATAAGTGTTTTTGCATACAACACAGAGAACTAAAAGCAAATCTTCTTATCGATCAACAAATTATATTTTTTTTGTTATTTTTTTTTGTTATCAATTATTATCAATTATTCACCCACAACCGAAATCGCACAACTTTTGTCTTGCTTACCAGCGCTTGTCCGGGGCTTGGTGCGCACGGGCTTCACGTCCAGGCCGGCGACGTTGCCGCCGCCGCTGGAGCTGCTGTGGCCGCCGCTGCTCATCGCGCCCATGCCGCTCATTCCGCCCCCGACGCCGCCGACGCCGCCGCCGACGCCGCCGCTGCCGCCACCGCCGCTTTGGAGTCCGCTGCCGGCGGAGACAGACGCGCCATGATGGCCGTGACTGTGACCGTGCGCGTGACTGTGACTGTGACTGTGATGATGATGATGATGGGCCGCCGCCGCCGCCGCAGCGCCCATGCTATGCCGCACAGCGGCCGCCGCCACCGAGGAACTTTGGAACATGTTGGCCGCAGCAACGGCCGCCTGATGCTGCGCCGCCGCATGATGATACGAGGCGTAGCTGGAGTCGTAACTGTTCGCGTTGTTGGCGGCGTAGTGCGCCTGGGCGGTGCCGTCGAACAGGCCGGCGGAAACGGAGGCGGATGAGGAGGCATTGCTGTTGTTGTTGTTGTTGCTTTGCTGCTGCTGCTGCTGCTGGGACTGTTGCTGCTGTGATTGTTGCTGGGACTGTTGCTGCTGCTGCGGCGCTTGATTGGCGCTGCTGCTGCTGCTATTTGAACTGTTGTTGTTGTTGTTGTTGTTGTTAGTACTACCTTCGCGCTGCTTGGGCGCCGAGGATTGGGCGGGCGCCGCGCCGCCATTCTGAATGGACGGCTTGATGTCCAGCGCACAGCTGGCGTCCGTCAGTGAGGTAGAGCCCGTGGCCTGCTGATGCATGAACGCGTTCATCACGGCCTGGAAGAGAAGAGTTGTTGGCATGGTATATGGAATGTCAGTTAAGGGGAGCTTACCTGGTACTCGGAGGGTCCGGTTTGTACTGAGTCGGGCGTGGAGTCCTTTGGCGGTGTCGGTGGGAATGGGAACGAGTGCTGGCCGGCCGCCGTCGTCTGGTGGCCCTGGCCGACCACCTGGCCCAGTTTGTGCTCCACCTGCGGTTCCTGGGGGCAGGCAAACTGGCCCATGCCCCAAGCGCTGGCGGGCGCAAACGATTTGTGTTCGCTGGTCAGCCACGGACTGAGCGGCGTATGAAAGTGCGGCCGGCACACTTGGGGCGTGGCATGTGAGGAGGGCATGCGGGATGCTGCAACAAACGGAAAGCAAACGAATTTAATAAGAACGCGCCGAAAAAAAATCAACTTAAATGCGGCATTAAATCAATTATGGCCAAAATTTATAACGAAGATTAACAGCCTAAGCCGCAACTTGTCCATGGACAAGGATCAGGGGCAGGATCAGAGGCAGGGGGCAACACAAGAGACCAGAAGCGATAAAAAATTCATAATAAATGACGTTGTTCTCTTTTTTTTTTTAGTTTTGTTGTTGCGAGGCGGAAAAAGCTGCGTTATAATTTATGAAACACCAGCAACAGTTGCTGCTGCTGCGGCTGCTGCTGCAGTAAGGCTTGCGGCCTTAGCGCAGACTTTGCATATGGCCAAGACGGACTGCGGACCGATTGCGGTTGCTGCATTGTCATAAATTGTTTAATTTGTATCATAAACAATCGCGTTAAACTTTTGTCCCAAAGCTAAAAAGATCGATCAGCGATCCCTCCAGATCCTGCCCCCGACCGCCCGACAAGCTTGGGCTTTGGCTAAAAGTGTAGCCTAAATGTCTGGCAGTGTATAATTTAGCGGACACCAAGTGAGATTTATGTGCGCCAATGCTGCTGTTTGCAACGCTGCTGCTGCAACGCATCGCTGCAACGTGCAACAACATCATATACATATACACATATATATATTTTATATATATATATATATGCAGCAATTGTTTGCGGCAGCTGGAAAGGGGGAGGCGCACTTATTCTTATTATTATCATTAATACTGGCTCTGGAGCTGGCTTTGGGGCTTGTTTGTATGTGAAATTATTTTTGATTATGCAGCAGCCGCTGCTGCAGCAACTGCAGCAACTGACGCCAACCAAAGCCCGCTCCGTGTTGTTGTTGTTGTCTGGCCAACAGTAGGTCACTCAGTTCAATGCACGCCGAGATGGATTAGAGATCAAAGCCCAGCCAGAGTTTGGCCAGATCAAATCTACCACAACGAATCGCAGATGCTCTAACTTAAAGTGAACTATAGCTTAAAGAATGAAATGAATCAATTTGGGGTTTGAATTAACAATCAATAAGTTAATCATTAGTTAAGGGTATTCTTCTTTCTAAGTAATGTAAGCTTGCATACACTCAGCGAAAAACAAGACATGACTTTGGATCTTTGTAAAAACTTTAAAAGCAAGATTTAGATTTCAGCCACTTTTAATATTTAGTTATTTAAAAGAAACCAGACTTTTCAAATCATTAAAATAATAAATCAAATAAATGAAATAAATTATTAAACCTCAATTTATTATGGTTTAAAGCTAATTTTTTTTGTTTATTTTGCTTATTTTATATTTATTAAATATTTATTTATTTTTTATTATTATTATGATATTTTTTTATTTATTTATTTATTTATTTATTTATTTATTTATTTATTTATTTATTTATTTATTTATTTATATATTTATTTATTTATTTATTTATTTATTTATTT